>DWDV01000834.1:0-14917 GCA_018245615.1 Mimoniades ocyalus
AAAAAACAATTAATATTTTGTGACATCACGCACGGTTATCTGACTTTAAAGTAGGCCTAAAGAGAGCTTACGCTATAGGAACCAGGCTGTTCATACGCTATATATATGCATATTTATATCTAGGTACTTAACATATTTTACTTTTTGCACCTGTCCCCGTTAGGAATCGAACTATTTATAAAACAACCGTATGAATGTTACCAACAGTAAATGATTCAAAATAAGTTTTCGATAATGTAATTAAATACACGTAGAAATTAGTTAACAAAATACGAGCGTTCTAAACATTAGTTCTTTCGTTGAACATGTTCCAATGTACGTTCCATGTAGATGACAAAAAAAGCATGAATCGATCCAATAAAACCTTTAATTCCAATTGGAGTAAGTCTACAATTATTATTTAAATTTTTATTTCTTTTCATTAATATGTACATGCATATTTTAAAAATAATGAAAGAAAAGATACCTTAAAACGCACGCATGTAATTATGTTAACAACATGACTTATTGATATTAATATTAAAAATCGATGCACACATTAATGAAATTATTCACTTAATTGGTGAATACCAATTCATTCGCAGTAGATATTACATACTCAGAAAAATACGTGTTTTTTTTATCCAACACTATTGTTTTGTTTTAATTCTTCGAGGATCTTCTTAATTTTCGCAGCGCTTTAAAACTGAACGTTTGCATACATTAAACATCAACTAAATCAATGTTTGTAGAAAATATTTCAATTGTCATATGTATTAAGATAGGTAGGTACTATTCGTTAGCGCTCGGATAAATTAATCACATATAATTTGAAGAAAATTAGTACTAAAACGCCTGTGATTCCCGAAGAGGTAGGCAGAGGAATGTGGAACACTCCCACATTTCATCAGTTACGTTTATGTCCCACTATGGAGTAGGTGGTGAGCCTATTGCCATACACCGGGCACATTGCCAGACTCTGAGCCACTATAAGAAAATATACTATATATAAGAAAATCTTAAAATTAGTACAAAGATAAAAAAATAGACTACTTTAAATATAATATTAGCCACTATGCATACCCAATGTGCTATTCCTTGTAATTACACAATGCCGCTTGTACCATTTAGATTTCAATAAGTTAACAATCTAATTAGAAATATCTTTACGCTTAAATGTAAATTGAAAATTACATGCATACATGATGAAGTATAATTACGATGTACCCACATATATTGTATGAATTAAATAACCAAATTAATTCCAACAATGTTCGTTATATACAATTATATTAAACGACGCAAGGCAAAAATTTTTTTTGGTCAATTATATTGTGTTAAATTTAATAAGCGAGGTTTATTAAAAATTGTGTGTATTGATATGGTTTAATACATGCGTTCAAATGGCTGTTATGACATATTTTACAAATATACTCTGTAAGTTGCTTGTGACATAATGAACGCTCTGTAAAATTAATCGTTTGTGTCGACTGCGTAACACTGAAAAGTTGAACTGACAATACAAAGCCTTAATAGAATAATTATTTAGGGAACCGTTTATAAGTACGTATACGCTGATTCATTGGCACAATTAAAATTATGCCTATACCCTGTTGCATTCAAAATATTAAAAACAAGATATTCATTTAGCAAACAGTCTGTAACACATAACACTTCCTTTTGATAAAGTTTAATTTTGGAATTTCCTGCTTTTGACTATAAATTAATTTAACCACTAATATTAATCGTTAATTTGGATGTTATTTTTTCGCTTAACATAATTGTAATTTAGGACATGATTCATACAATATTGTACAGCAATTAATAATAATTAAACACATTAATTAATCGCAATAAAAAACTACTGTAAGTATTTCCCTAAGCAATAAACAATCGTCACGTTTTCCATAACGTACACCCATCTCCAACCACGTCATACACGTATACCACCTCATACCTACGTAATTAATAAATTACGGTCGAATATCCATCGCAACCGGACCTCTAGTATAAGTAAATACGACAATATCTGTATGCCTAAGTACGTTATACATATTAACTACATATAAGGGTATTTATAAGATGTTATCAGGCATAAGGCATATAAATGATAAAGATTCAAGAATCTTTCAATACCCATATGTTCTACACCAGTTCACGGCACAGAGTTCTCGAAGGAAGGTGTGTAAATACCTCAAGAGCTAACTACAAGTAGTTCACGACTAGGTAGAAAAAGCTCCTTTCTTAAATATTTTTAAGTACTGTAATAATAATCACCTACAAA
Organism: Mimoniades ocyalus; assembly: GCA_018245615.1. Lineage (NCBI taxonomy): Eukaryota > Metazoa > Arthropoda > Insecta > Lepidoptera > Hesperiidae > Mimoniades > Mimoniades ocyalus. The sequence continues at coordinate 2,264 of DWDV01000834.1, forward strand.
TTCTAATTAGCCTTACTATTATCAAAGTGATTAATTCTTGGGTTGTCCTAGATACTGCGGAATTTAAAATTAAAACGGATTAAATTACAATATCGGAATACGACAAAAGACATTTCTAAAGCTATTTATTAATATTTATAATATAGATAATACACATTGGTACTTTTCGAATTTTTAATGCCTGAAGTCACTAAAGGCGTGTCTGAAACGAAATCCATATTAGGCAAATATTAAAAACCTAGTTACCAAATACGCACGACATCTGACAAGAATTCCTAAATAATTTGTGTCAATAATTTTCTATGGTTTAGGCTCGATTGAGACAAGTATCCACTTGCACGGAACAGAGGACCGAAATCCTGGCTAACCCTTGAGAACCGGTTGACAAAACGAACAAGCGGGGGCAAGTAAGCCCTACATAAATAACGGATCTGTCCTAACGCGAAAACAATATCCAGGCTGCACAAGATGGCGGGCAACATGGCCGCGCGTTTGCATAAATATCTTAACAGCTGTAATGTTGTAACTTCGCTTGGCTGGCAGATTCTGGAGGGGAAAGTTTGCTATTGGAAAAACATTCATTTTGTATAGACATATCCGACGTTTATCTTGATATACCTACGTGATATGAAACTAGACCCATGAAGACGAACTATTGAAAATTACTATGTGAGGTTAAAATTACGGCTAATATTATAATTAAGTTTTGTTGGTCGAGTCGTTGCAAGTACTATTGCTGATTGAGAAGATCTGGGTTCAAATTCCGGGTACAATAGGGATTTTTCTAAGGTTGATTTTCAAGTAGAAATTTCTGGTAATACCTCGGAGTTTGGATTTGTGCCCGATGTATGGCAATAGGCATTCCATAGTGGGACGGAAACATGATTGGTGATACGTGGAAATGTACTCCTCTGCCTACCGCTTCGGGGCTTACAAGCGTGATTTTACGTTGTAATCATTTTAGTACAAATGAAGCACTTTAAAATTTGTCTTACTATGTCACCATACCTACATTTAGATGTATAGAATAAGATTTGTAAATGTAGGCAAGTACCCGCAAACCAATTTCGCGTTAGAATTATTCATAGACTAAAGATAACGCGTAGACTAACAGTCGTAGGGCGGGGCAATAGATTAATGTTCATTAGTTGCGCTAACTATACCATTTGTCATAGTTGTCTGTGAGTTTATTGTCTTTGGTCTTGTAATGGCGTCTCTTTAGAAATGTAGATTGTGTATGCTCGGATTTATAATCTTGAAAATTATTTCGAGCACATTGCTTATTCTATAATAACAGTAGGTATTCTACATTTTAAAATGTCAAAGATTTATCATTAAGTTATTGAGAGTGCAGAAGATGTGGACATAAAGTCGAAAATAGATTTTTTCACAAACTTTTTCTCGTGTTTTTATTGTAACGTTACAATAGAATTTAGCTTAGATTTTAAAATTCCTTCCATTTCTTGTCTGTAAAGTAAATCATCAATTTTATTGGATAGCTTGCCGAGATTTTATTCCCAACAAAATATCAATTTTGTTGCAATATTCTCTAGTGGATGTTTTCTCATAAATCACACGTAAAGAAGCTGTGTTCAATGTATTTAGCGCAATTTATTACCGCTAATGTGCGCTGTAGAGTCAGCAACGCAAGTTTGATCAATCCTAACCCACTTTTCGGCGCTAATTAGGGGGCGATTTTATTTTATGCTTTTCAGTGCATTTTAAAAATGCGAACAAAGAATCTTGATGCCAAAACATGTCGTTCATTAAACCAACATATTAATAAAGCTAATATTTAAAATAGTATAAAGTCAATTGTCCGGATGTGAATTAAATGTTTTTAATTTTTTTTTCTTATAACTTTCATTTTGCAAAAGATTGCTATCAATTCAATTATCCTCATAGCTTTTATTTCTCGTCCGCCGAAACATCTAGGATATGTTTTTTCTGCAGACAGTACTTTATTCAATTATGATATCATTGCCGCAGTGATTCATGGAACTTTCGATGTCTGACGAAACATCTACTTTATGTTGACCCACATCGACGATTGCTACGAGTATGTACACGTTGAAGTGATTCAAGTAGTTACCTACGAGTATGTTAATTGTAGATACATAGTGTAAATTCCCCAGCGGCTCTTGCATATGCAACGGCGTTATATATGAACAAGTTGTCATGGAAAATAAAGAAGTTGAAATGTTGCACATCTTCGCTAGTTTATCTGAAGGTTGCCCGTCATTGGGAGTCCTAATATCTAATTTCTAGGAATTACTACGACCAGTCTTTTTTTCTCAAATGGTCAGATGGCATGAAAACTTGATTATTATATTGTATCACTTTACGACCATTAGGGATTAGGTAGTGGGTACGGAATGCTAAATATCTGTATCCTTAGAGACTGCGTCTTCTACATACATCACATTCTCCATCACACACGTACCTACGCCAGTGTCGAAGACTTCCGGTTCCATAATCAGCCAATATCCAACCTATATCAGCAATATAGATCTTGGTCACCCACAGCATGTGCACCTTTCAACTAGAAGTAGGTATTAATACAAGATGAAGGCAAGACTTTAGATCTATTCAAAGCTGATCAAAGATGCGTGGGCTGACACGCTAGTTTAGACAAGGTGTATCGAAAGCGTAGTCTAGTAGTTCATTGTATGGATATGAATTTCGATTGCTGCCGCGCATTGCTTTACTGTACAAATTGATACGCGTGTTTTAAGATTAAAGATTATTCGTCAGAACGTACCTACATGCGTAATAGTTAGACATAGTGTTCTCTTTGATTCTGAGTGTTGTGGACTATGTTATAAACCTTCTCATTTTGGGCTTAAATCTTATTATTCTTCAATGAGATTCTTCTTCAAACAATGGTATGATGCAGGATGTATGATAATTTACTCAACTTTAAAATATATCAATCCACATCAGGGGTGCATCTCGCTTACCATCAGGTTCGGCAGTCAGACGCGAGATCATTGCTATTAAAAAAGTTACAAACTGCGCAACACGTCCAACTTTCCTATTACCCACATTTTCCACACCCTACCCTTCCGCTAGTATAACAAGAATACACTTTCTATATTACAGGACTACTTACACATTCTTCGTATACACCGTTCCTTGTTTAATATGAGCAACGTGTTGTCAATGTGTATTTTTATTTTTATTTTAACGAGCTGGTTTCGAAGTTTTTTCGCGTCCGATTAACTGTGGCCAGTACATGGTTATTCAATTCCAGGTCGCTAATCGGTGTGCGCTCGAGGCGCGCTCATTGCTACCCGCCCTTGCTGCCACTACGGCATACCACTCAACAGAGTAACGTAATTATATAGTTTAGAAACAATATAAATATCTCTATTAATTTTTTTTAAAGAACAATAACTAATGTGTATATTTCAAAAAATTATTATTAATTATATCGGTTAGCAAATTTACTCGGCATTTGATTTTTTGTTAGTTGTGTCAATTCTAAATAAGCCATTTTTTTTCGTTGCACTTAAAGAAGCCGTTTTATATTTTTAAACATACAACATAAACATTAAGGAAACGTGAACGTGGCAGTGTTTGCAACTTACCATAATGAAGTCGTGTCTACCTCAAACCGGATTAACGCGTGATTTAAACAAATAAAATCGCGCTAATCTCTCCATGTAGAGACATTCCAGGAGGCACTGACGTTAACTGGCGTGTTTGAGACATTTGTGTGCCAATACGGCACCGAACGCGAGCGGCGCACGCGAGGCGTGAGCTCCCATTAGTTCAATTGCAACGTAGCATGAATGTGCTTCCAATGTACACATGTGGAAACGCTTAATAAGGCTATAAACGCACGTTAGGCTTACGGTTATACATATTTATATTGAACATATGTACATTTTACGTATGATAACATCCGTTGAAAGCTTAATGCCTAACTTGGTTTTAAATTCTATTTTCTTAGCTATCTATGAGTTGTATGAACAAAATGTTTTGCAAATTTTGATCTTAAACCACAAAGCTTGAAACACAATTAGTTACATCAACACTAATAGGCTTAGTAAAAGTTACGATTTCCACATACATAGCGTGAAAGTATCTTTAAACGCTACATAGCAAGTAAAAAGCTTGCATTTGTAGATGTCTTAAAACCGTATGCTTGTTTTATTTAATACCAACCGCATTAACATAAAACAGCTCAATAAATGTATACAAAATTAGAAGTAATTGACTGAAAACTGGAGTATTCATGTGTAACTGTTCGTGTCTGGCCGCCATTAAAGACCTCGGTCGCCTGCGGTCGCAGTTTTTAACTCATTGTTTTTTACTAGATACGATATAATGCAAATTGTAAATGTTTTTATTTGAGTTTCGATGGGAATAAATTTAAAATTATTCCCATTAACAAGCTTTAATACAAAAATGTCAACTGCGCATGTATTATTTTTGCATTAGCAAAAATTATCGTTCGAAGTTGTGTGAACGTTACTTTTCTGTACAGTCGTTTCATTGCGTATTAGAATATTTACTAATTCATTGCACTTTAAGAAGTCCTTTTAATAGCGTCTGTGTTGGATACGGATTGCCTCTCAGAATGAGAGGAGTTAAGGTCATAGTCTGTTCTCATACTAGTCTCTACAACCCACATATTTGTTAAGTGCATTTCGACCACGTGTCCGAACCAATAACCATGATTCTTTATGAAGCGGGTGCCGAGGTGTCGGTGAGCGCCGAGCTGCCGATACGGCATCCTCGAGGCGAGCTCGATATCAGACGCGAAATCGATCCCCCGTACGGAGGTACGACCACTGAAAAATAAAACGTAACAGTCGGGTCCTTATCGCGCCGCACAATGGCCGCCCTCGATAATGTAACATCGCGACCACAATGTGCGTTAATACTACTATTAATACTTTTTACAGTTGTTTACGAACGCTAAGCGGTTTACACACCGTCCTATTTACTGAATGAATAGGTTAGGCTATTTTGTAGTAATTGTCAGTGTATTGCTGCTTTTAGGAGGTCTAACTCCCCAATCCTTATATAGGTACAGGATACAGGATTTAGGGCGAAGACCCTTTTATTAGGAGACATTTATGTCTGAAAATGAACTGAGACAGGCTGGTGATGACATTGAGGTCATTTTTTTTACGCGTGGTTCGGTTTTCAAGACATGTTGTATTCAACCCTGCGCTACATCAGTAGCCCTAAACGATCTACTGCTAAAAAAAGTTTTTAATAGATATACGTGGACACATCAAAATGAACCACTGAAGGTTAAAAAAACATGAATTCTCATTCATGACTCTCTATAGCCCACCATAAAGTCAAGAATAAACGATGGTCGTAAAGAAAAATTAGGAATAATCCTTTGATATTTGTAAATATGTCGTGTATCTTTTTACACACTCAATCGGTTCGATGTGCAGTGCGTAAGCCGCTTAGTATTCTACAACGGACGCTAAATCGTTAATAGAAAAAGCCAATATGGGTTGATTCAATACTTATTGCTTGTTGAACCCTTATCAGTCTCACTCCATTGCATTGGCTAATGGTTTCAATGAGATATTCTTTCCAATTAACTACCAATTACTTGATAGTACTGCTATAACTGCAACGTTATTGAGAACCATTGATTGAGTTTGCGGTGTTTAGAAAAAATGAACTATGCTTGGTTAATGTATAGAGAATAAAATGTTCAACATGAACAGCATTGAGTTGTTTATTCCAACAATCTGATTAGAAGGCCGCGGTTAGAACTTGGATAAGTTCTTCTCCATATTCTTCATTGCTGAAGGTCGTGTTGCAAAGTTATGACGATGTCATTAACGACTTTGCCCATGCCATTGTGTCTTCGGCTCATTTGAATGATAGGCGGTGGCCAATGCTGAGGTCGAGACATGCGCCAGAGTATACCTACTCAGAGTTTTACAATTAAAAATAATATGCAATATTTTTAACAGCATCTCTTTAAAAAACCTCTCTCCTTTTTCGTCCAAAACCAAAAAAAATAAACAAAAAATGAGGTGTCCATTTTGGTTCTTACATATTTATTATTGATCGTTCTAATGACAACAATTCGGTTCTTCCTTTCTTTAAATATCACATAAATATAATGTACATAAAAAATATTAAAAGCTGTATACACCGCGGTAAAGTTACAATCCTATTATTATTTGAAAAGTTTCGTTTCGTTTCGTGGGGTTTTTTAACTGAAATGTGTACAACTTTAGTAAAATTTGGAATCTGATAACAGAATTTTTATATTTTACGTTATATTAACTGTTATATTTCATAAAAATCATGTTTTATGAGCAGTGGTACTTAAATTTAGAGCGCATTTTGTTTATCTCAAACGATTTCAAACCAAATAATGTTACAGTCGTAATATGTTTTATAACTCTGAAAATTGTTTTTAAACTTTATGAGAGAATAATGAATCTTTGCACGACAGCGTTTATCAATGACCTTTTGTATTTTCAGTAATATTCCAGTAATATCATTAATTTTTATAATATCATTCTGTAAGAGTAAAATGAATAAGACCATGAAAGGATATGCCCATAATCCCCACGCTGGGCAGGCGGGTTGGGGATCGCACAGCACAGTTTTTCTTGCCCATAGGCTTCCAGGGCATTTAGCTGTACGTAGGCAGACCGTGCCGTACCGCGATCTGCCAGCGCCGAGATCAGTCGCCTGTTACGACACCCTGTATCCCGGATCGGCGCCGGGAATGAATTCTTACTCCGCCCTGACAACGGATTCGTTATTTGTACAACAAAAAAAATAGAATTTATTTCGCCGAAATTCTCTTCTTAAACTCCGTTATATAAATCAATAAAAATGTTTAAGTATAATTACAAGACACATAGTTACGGATATTCAATTCGCCACAAGTGACTATTAAAATATTCAATTACCTATATGTTAAGGGCTGTTGATTACATGAAATCACTTACGACTACCGGTAAAACCCGCGCGCGGTAACTTCACGCCCGCCTGATTACGTCACAGCAGCAGTTTTTACTGTGCGGAAAAAACTTATCATATTTTTTGTTAGATTCTTAAAGCTTGTCAGCAACAGTACGTATCATCAATAATTACTATCATGTCAATTTACTACAATGTCTCAATATTGGACACAGTACTTCACTCAGAATGAGAAGGGATTAAGCTTATTAGGAATCAATATTTAAATTTCATAACGTGTCATTTAAAGGGTTATACGAGCTCGTGATCTGAGTATGTCGTCGACGTAACTATTGGTGGTGTGCAGGTGTCAAGTTACCGCGCACGGGTTGTACTTGATAAGCGTTAAAATAATATTTATGGAACACAATGGAGGTGTAATAGAAAATTTGCAGGCTCTGCTAGAGCGTGGGGTTGGGTCGTAACGCGTCTCGCTTTGCATTAATGTGAAATTGTTTTGCCGCGTCGCGAGCCACTTTCTGCACTTTACTACATTTAATAACTGTTAAATGTTTAAATTTCACACTATTTCACTTATAATAGTTTATACGGGTGCGTTTATAGCCACGACGCCGATATAACCCCCCCTGTTCCCCTCTTCGTCTCGGTCGTCAGCTCTTCGTTTAAAAAGAACTATTAGATCCTCCTGTAAAATAAACAAATTGAAATTACATTTATATTAATTTGATATTCCTGATTTTTATTTTCAAAATATTATTTTACCTTATATCTCGCTTGTAATCCCCGAAAGAGTAGGCAGTAATAGAATATTATTTTATTAAAGTAATTTAAGACTTATTATTACATTTAAGTATAATGTCGTTAGGATTGATTTTCTCTGAATTTATTATTGCTATAGGTATATATCTCTAGCATCACTTCTAATGATTGTAATTGAAATGATCGTTTTTGATCCAAATAATGTTAATGTTTTTCTCGCGCTATAAATTTTATAATCTACTAAATCACAAACGTTGACCATACTATGGTATTTAACTTACATTTAATTCAAATTCATGTTCTACCAATCTAACAATCACACACGTATTGTGAAAGAAATGGAAGCAAAAAACCCACCCGATAATGTAGCCAAAGCAAATAAATCATGGCGGAATCCGGTCAGCAATTAGGCAGTCCTATTGCGAATTTGTCGAGCATTCTCTACATTAAGCTAATTAGCCGCATATAATGACATAACGCGCCTTAAACCGTGCGCCGAGTGCAAACTTCAAGATAAATACGTCCATATTTGTCTATCAGAATAACTGTAAAGGCTTATCTGCCTGCGAGCACTCGTTAGCGCTTGTAACCCGAAACCCCTATTACTGATCGACATTCCATTCAAATACATACCTTACAGAACGGATAATAAGGAATACATTAATAAAGCGGACGTTTTAAGGTCTTTTTTCGTTCAGTACTCGCACGATTGCCTTTCCTAATTGGCTCGCCATCTGTTTAATTCATTTTGCGATAGTTTTACAAGTATTTTATTGACGCATAGCTCCGCCTGGCGGCTGGATGGTGTAACGGAGCGATTAATCGATTCGTTTGCGTGCGAATCGCTCGATCGAATGCCAGGATCGCGAGTCAATTGCTCGATTATTCGAATTGAAAAAAACATTTCATTAGTGACCGGTAGGCCAGTGTGGCGAGTGCTATTTAAATTAGCCCCTTTGAAGCTTAGGGCTGCCTGCGTGCATGCACAGGTACTATTTTCAGTATCTTTTAATGTGACTTGCATGTACCCGCCAGATACATAGGTACATCTATAATATAAATATTTAAGTATAAAAATATGCTAAATTATTTTCATACCGTCCCTTATTTTATTTTTTAGTATTTGACTGTTAATGTCATTTATTTGACGCGCAGCACTACTTCACATTAGAATACCTCACATTTCTTATACGAGTACCTACAGCCGCCCGAACTATTCGTAAACGTGCGACCCATACGGAATTATAAAGTCATGTCACAGGAACACTACAGTCGTTTGATTTTCTCGAACTATATCAGTACTTGCTACGCTTGACTACGTAGTAACACAAACAGGTAATAAAGTGTTTCTAGTTTGTTTTAAATACTGAGTACAATTGGCTTATGTACCTTGTACACAACAATATGGGAGGTCTTTTACCCCCCTAAGCGAAATTATACTTTAGCTTTGAACGTTAATGTTTAGAGTCGATAAAAGGGTTGAGATAACCGGCGGCAGCCAGTGACGCGTGCTGCCATCTCTCGGACGTTGACAGTGAATAATAAATCTTTAGATAACATCAGAGGTGAAGATTATACGGTGCTGGGATCCCCATCACGCCATCCGTGCTTCCTGCAAAAGCGAATTAGCAAACAATCTTACTAATTGGCCTCACTTTATAGTCTTTATCGCTCATAGAATAGAGTTCAAATTTGTTGCCGTCTCTTTCGAAGCAGGCGGACTAGTTGCGACATAAAACTGCATATATTTTTAGTTGTTCCAAGAACTGCACCCAAAGAGACTTAACGCCGGTTCAACTGAAGACAATGAGTACTGTTTCAGTTAAGTACTCTGGTTGATGTACAGTCAGAACATTATGAGCTAGAGCCGCTACTTTGTGCTATAAATAATGATCTACGAGATTTGTTTAAAGTTGGTGCGGCTTCTATATATACTTGTATAGGCTGTGTATTTATTTGGATGGTCTTAGACTATTTTATAGTGTAAAAAACTTTTTTATCCGTCCCTCTTATCGTTTCACTGTTAGAACATGAGCCTCCTCTCAGAATGAGTGGGTTAAGGCCATAGTCTGCCACGCTGGCCAAGTGCGGGTTGGCAGACTTCTCATGCTTTAGAGAATATTTTTTTAACTTGAAGTTACGCACGATGTTTTCCTTTACCGTTATAGCAAGTGATATTTAACCTTAAAACTTACTGTATGAAAATACTCTGTGATTATCTTGAATTGCTTATGAGTTTCGTACTTCTAAATCAGCTTTTGCTGAGTATAGGTACTAAATAACAAAGTAAATATTCATAATACCGTCCAAAGACCTTCCGAATGTCTCCAATGACCAATTAGATATGGCCATTAAAAGATTTATTTTTCGCTCCTTTTCGAATGCATTCCTTCACGGAACGTACCAGCCTGAATTCGTCAATTTGCGAACAAGCCACCGGCGAAATCTTTTTAATAATAAAAAAGCTGTTTTTACACGTTCTCCGGCAAGAAACAAGTTTCATTCACTTAGTCGTTAAGTTAGCTAAGTTAAAAAATAAAATATACATTTTTTAGTTAACTCATGAAAGACAGAAGTTCTACAATGTTAGTTCAGTTAAGATAATTTTAAAATGCCCTGCACTAAAAGGTTATTTTCGATTGTTATTATTTATTGCTCTATAATTTTATCAATAATAACCTTTATCAATAATATCTAACAGTAAGCCTACAAATATAATTCACAGCTCTATGTGTGAATCTAATTTTTTTAAAAAATTTTTACACTTTATTTAATTTCCGAATGTTTACAAATTCACAAAATGCAATTCTATACAAAGGTGAATATATAAATCTTACTTAAAATCTTCGGAAACTAAAAAAGTTTAAAGTCAAAAATTCCAATATGCAGATGAAGTTGAAATTGTTAGTTCGTCGGAATGTTTTTTTCTCCTTTATCGAGCGACGGTCTGGTCTTAGTTAATTAAAATAACTGAGTGTGCCGAATTAGATAATTTGTCATCGCTGGCAACCCGCTGTGGTTATTGTTGTCAGGTTGTAAATAATAATGGACCTTCTCCGAACCATAGTGGTTTTGAATATTCTGTAATTATATCGATTCGTGAATGGTAGCGATAAATTTGCTAATGTCCCGAATGTTTTGCAAATCGCCACGGATGTTTTATTGTGAGATCGACATTTATAATCGTAACTAATTTCGTTTGATGTTTTTTTCTTCATTGATTTGTATAGAATGTTGTTTCTCTTTTATTGTAATGTGGGTTTTTATGACCTTAACATGATTAATAGTTAAGGCAGTATGATATGAATTGTTGACGCGTTCTTAATTCGTCTTAAAATGACTAATCTCGTTATTTGTAGACTGTTGTAATGATCTGTTATTGATATTTTATTTGTCACGTCGATGCTTCGGGAATCTAGAAGACGTGGCTGACGAAAAATGTTCACGAATGCAGGTGGCGAAGGAGACCTAAACTCACCTAACTTAATCAAATAGATCAAGTACTGGATCGGAGAGTCAGAAGTTTCCAAATACGGCGAGCGTGTACCAAACAAAACACGTCACGTGTTGTAGGATACAATTGTTTGGCACTCGCTGATCCCTATATACCCCGTAAGGGATCTGACGTTATGATATACTTAATAATAATAACCATACCAGAAAAATTATGTTTTTTGGGTTTTGTAAGCACACTGGGTATACCAAGGCTGACCAGTATATCATCACAGCGTGGGAGTCCAAGTGGAGCACCAGACGTCCCGCCGCGCCGGCGCACGCGCATTAACATGTTCATTTATTAATAACGGCCACAGACACGACAAACGTTAGCGCTATAGGTATAATAAATAAATAACACATCGCACTAAACGTAAAACAAACGTAACATCACGCCTGTAATCCCAGAAGAGCTAGACAGGGGAATGTAGTACACTAATATTAATAGAATGTAAAACAGAATCCCTTCTAGTTTTCTATAAAGTCTCTAAAGTCTGCGAATCAATATTCGGTTCGTGGACAAAAGGTATGGCGTTATTCCTTTTGATTTTGAGCAGCGACACGGGTGCAACCGTCGAGCGACGTACAGTGAGTTTTAAGCGCCCATTATTGAGCTACGAGTATGTAGGTACTTTACATTTTCGCTCTAAATGTTCTGTAAAACTCCTGCACCTGTCTGTATATTATGAGGTCTGCGTCGATAAGACGCCCCGCGCGGCCCGTGGGTCGCTGTGCGGTCCACGTACAAAGGAGTTTGAGTTATAAAGTCAGACTTATAACTTACTTCAAATAGATTAATGACATTACACGAATTATCATGTTATTAACTGAAAATGTTAGTAAATGTACTAAATATATAATAATAAGGAAAGGATATGTGATCAATGTTCGTTAGAAGTCTAAAATCAGCGAGCGTGTATGTAAAAAGTGATGAATGTACCTAGATATGTACCCAGTATATGCCCCGTCTGTAAGAACGGAGATAGTTCAAAATTTGTCCCTCTGCTTTCCCCGTAAGGTATCGGGTTTAACGACATAAAAGAAATAATGAAAATGTTCCTATTATATACCAATACACTCACGTACATATATGTACCTACATCAATAAATTAACAAGAAATTTTGCTTGATGATTGTTCCAGAACAATGTCACGTGCAATATTTATCTACACATACCTACCTGTCGCCTTTAGAACTTTTCTGTCTGAATCGCATTTTATATTAACAATCATGTATCTATATTTAATTAGACAAATCTGTATAATCTAGTGATATAATATAATTAAGATTTCCAGGAAGACCACATTAACACCCACACATTCGAAAATCCGGATGCACGTGTATAGAAACAAAATGGTTTGATTTACGCGAGTTGCGCCACAGCCTTATTAATTGCCGCAGTGTGAGAACACGGCTCGGCTTATCATATGCGGCCGGTTCATTATTTTTATGCGTTTGTAGATTATTAAAGTAATTATG
>DWDV01000835.1:0-14913 GCA_018245615.1 Mimoniades ocyalus
CGAACCACTACTAGAAAATCTAAATTAGAAAATTTTGCAGTGTTCGACCCGGGAATCGAACTCGGGACCTTCCGATCGGCAGTCGCACTTGCAACCAACACGACCAACGAGGCACGAGGTACTAATATTTTTCTTTTTAATTCCAGTTTTTCTGTTCCGTACTTGTGTTGTACTTACTGCATGGTACCCGCGAATTGTCCAAAAAAAGAGTCTATGACTGAAAATATTAAATGTGTTCATGTTTTATGTACTACTTACATAATTATGTGTCAACTATGTTTATTTAAAAGACTAAGTGTATATAGGCACAATGACCTAGTCTTCCAAATCGGAGAAGACTCGTGTTCGATGGTGAAAAGTTAAAAGTGTTGATTGCAAAATTCACGACAATGTTCGGATTGAAACTTGCAATTGTGAATTTTGTCATAAATGAAAGCTGGTCCTGGGTTCAAATCACAGGTCGGGCACTATTAATTTTTTTTAATTTAGATTTTCTAGTAATGGCTCGGAGTCTGGACACTTGCCCGGTGTATGGCAATAGGCTCACCATCTATTCTACATAGTGAAACGTAAACGTTTCTGATGAAACATAGGAGTGTTCCACATTCCTCTGTCTACCTCTTCGGAAATCACAGGCGCGATGTTACGTAGTATTTTAATAATGATAGGAGCATGCAATTATCAGCACCTCGTCCCTAATTAGATAATTTCTGAAATATCATATTATTGTATAACCAACATTAATATCAGTCATCGACATAAATTAAATTTGAATATTGTGTTAAAGATAAAAAAAACTATATAATAATGACAATATGAACTGCTTTTCTTTGTACAGGAACAAAATGATAACATACAGCGCAGTGTTCTACAATAATTTATAACCGCAAAAGTGTAAATATCAATTGGTACCGTACAAACATATAATGGGAAAAGTGATTTCGTAAACTCAGCGCCGCGGAAAAATTGCAACACGGAAACTACTGTCGCGTACAAAAGTGTATCGCGAGTTAATGTCACATGTGCATTACAATAGCTACGTTGCTGTGTCTCGAGAAAACTTGTGTTTTCACACTACGAGATATTGAAAGTACCTACGAGTACATAATACACACAGACGTTATTATTATTACAACACTACACCAGGACTTACGGGGTAGTTAGTGAGCACCGACTGCTAAATATATCTATTTATTTGATAATCTAACGGCGTTATCTGTAATAAATTTGTTTAAAATTTAATTAAAACAATAATTATATCCTTACAGATCTGACGTCCTTCTTACACATTCATCACTGCTAATAAAACATGATGTACGACATATTATAAATAACGGGATTGCCAAATGTTCATGATTTATCAATAAATATATATAACGTGTTAAGAATACATGTCAAGATTAAGATGTCAAGAATATCGGTCCTAGCTACTCAACAGAACTATTTTTGTAATGAGGTTAGCGTACAATTGTGTGATTCTGTTGAATCTAGGGAGTCGTAATTATTGGCTAAAGAGAACATTATCATAAGTGCTAGTACGAAAAACATTTTAACAATACGTATAGTGAAGTAGAAAAGTGTTAATCCTCGTTTGAATTTTCTTATTGTGTAGCATTGTATTGAAATTGGTTTATTGAAGAACTTCAAGTTAACGATTTAATAACGTGTAATTAGAAAGACAGAAATAGGATAAACGCTTCAGCGCTTCAGCGTAAAGTTCAGTTGTGGAAACATTGTCACTTCGATATAATGTTGTGAAGAGTTCTTGAGTCAGTGTACTAAAAAATAAGCTGACGAATGTAGTCGAAGCACGTCCGGTCTGTAGGGGTAGATTATATGTCGCATTGAATACTCTCTGCCCTCTGCCATGTGGCTCAATAATAAAAGTATATTTTTCAATAATAATAACTCTTTGAAGAGACCGGTGTCTGCAAGCACAAATATGACCCGACTACGTCTCATACAGAAATGTACACAGCCGCGTATCGGCCTTCATTTATTTCGAGCTCACGCATTTAATGAATTCGCATCAAAGCTTTGAGTCCCTCTCGCGGGACTCACGAGTCACGAGCAAGCAAGAGAGCCAGGGTGATTTAAATTGCTTCCTTCACTGTACCCGCGTTTCATTTAAGCTTCGTCACGCCGAGGAAATGCAACTTGTACAAAAAGCCTCGCAACGCCAGTGTCGTTCAAAGAGTACATGTAATAAGGGTATTTTTACAGTATTGAATGTATTATAATATAATTTACTATTTGCAATTAAACTGGAAGAGGGCAAATGAGCGACTGAAGGTAGGTGGGTACAGATAAAGAATTTGTGCGTAGGAACAAGAGACGTATAACGGACGTACAATGAAGAATCTGATGAATGAAGAAAATATACGTTCTGTCTGTAAGCACACTGGTATAGACCTGGTGGAACGAAGCGTTAGAATGGTAATGTTCGAAATTTAAAATTTAAATATCTTCTCGTTGTGTACGAGTTTTAAATAATACAACGACGTTAATACTCTCTCATGCCACACCAAAACACACTCCGCTCATTCTGCTGGTAGCGGCAACGTCGTCGCGAGAGTGTAATATATCAGTCTTCGTATAAACACGTTGCACGGACGAGAACAGCCCGCGCTGCCGACTCCGTAATGTGTGTTCGTAGCGTATAATAATGCATCGGACGTAATGTAGCCAAGGGAATATTTTATAAGACGACATTTTAAAACGCCCGCCCCGTCGTCGTCGCTTCGTTTGGGAGTGTAAAGCGTTATAAATCTTTTGAATTAAACTTTTTATTTTCTCTCTCTTTCCCTCTCTCGCATGTACGCTTGCGTGTTTTTCTAACCGACTGCGGAACGTCGTAAGCCGATATTACACGGTACTTGAGCGTACCTACTTGTAAGCGAAGCGTTTTATATGTTTTGCTTCGGAGTGAAACATGTGCCTGTTAAATGTTGTCCGTGTCGGGGCGGTGTAAGAATACATTCCCCGAACACGTACCGATGGTACAGGATGTCGTAAGAGGCGACCTAACCGGCATGCCCAGCGTTGGGATTATAGTCATAATCCCTCAGAGGTGACCCTATGTCCAGCAATGGACTGCAATATGCTGATAAACTAAAATAGAATTAAAAAAAAATATCTTTTAATTTTAGTTTCTTTGCTTCGATCAAAAAATAAAGAGGTGACTGCGAACTCAGTATTAAATATGTATACATGGTTTTTTTTATATACGAAGTAAAACGGACGTTAATAATGAGATAGACCCGCCTTCAGGGTCCCTGCTAGTTGTTAGAAAGGCATCAATGAGGTTTTTCAACATATAGGTACATTTTCACCAAATAGGACAGACAATGGCCAATGCGGTGATCAGAAATCTCAGGTGATCAGAAGAAATACAAGTGTGTGTATGAAAGAATTGATGAACATCCAGTCTGCAAGTATAGATATATTCGGCACTCAGTACTCTCTGCCTACCCACCCGTAAGAAACCAGGCATGATGCATTATAATAATACAAAAAGTGTCATAATCTAATGTATGTCTTAAATAGTATGGTACGTACGTAATTAAGTATTAAGCGAACATAACATCAGTATATAATGTACACATGTATCTACATATATACATATAATGATATAACATCTCAGAGCGGACGACGCTGGAGTCAACGAACGCTACTAGTGTAATAATCATATGGAACATTGAAGTAATTTACAAGAGAATACATTAAAACCATATACATATAGTCAGTGCGATATTGTTCTGTTCGTAAAACATGTTGGTTAGTATATACTACGCTAACAACCGCCGCGAGCGTGCGCAGTTGAAAGTTGAAAAAGCTTTAAACCTCATTAATGATGTGATTTACTACTGTACTAATGTAATGTGAATATATAAAATGAACATAACTGAAAAACTAAACAAAATAAACATTTTTATATAAACAATCCGCCGACACAACATTAATGAAACTAATCGGATACGAACCTTTATCTTGTTGACATTCTGACGTCTGGTTAGAAATAAAGGAATACCAGCAGCGCCGATGTCTCGTGTCGGGTACCAATGGGCACTTGGCGTAGCTGCTTCAGCGTATCGGTAATAATATCCGCCTTTTAATTTATACAACTATTAGGCCTTTTAATTTATACAACTATTATAACATTTATAACCTCTTAATTTATACAACTATTATAACTTTTATAACCTTTTAATTTATACAACTATTATAAACTTTTAATTTATACAACTATTATAACCTTTTAATTTATACAACTATTATAAGCACATTAAAATAAAACTGACTGCCTACTTGATCGTGTGGTCGCTAGCGGGACTACCCATCGGGAGGTCCTGGGTGCAAATCCCAGATCGGATAGTATTGGTTTCGTCTAACATAAATTTTC
Organism: Mimoniades ocyalus; assembly: GCA_018245615.1. Lineage (NCBI taxonomy): Eukaryota > Metazoa > Arthropoda > Insecta > Lepidoptera > Hesperiidae > Mimoniades > Mimoniades ocyalus. Next base: position 4,403 of record DWDV01000835.1, read on the forward strand.
TAGTATTTAGTCGGAGTCTAAATTTGTGCCCGGTGCATGGCAATAGGCCTACCTATTCTATAGCGGGACATAAACGTAATTGGTGAAACGTGGGAATGTACTACACTCCTGTCTACCCCTTTGCGGATAAAATGCATAATATACCTGTTTTTTTTTAAATAAAACATTAATTGCTTATATTCATAATGCGAGCATCAAACACAAAAATATCTAGCACAGTGTAGAGACTTGGAAAGGTTTACTGTTTGACATAGGAAACTCAATAACATCCAAATTGAACATTTAAAGTAATACGATCCATCTTTTACCATTGTTGAACCGATAGTACTCGTATAGTATACAAATAAATATACGAGTACAAACAACTTACTTCACCTATAGGGCATTTGCACACGAGCATTTAATATCCTAGGTCATAAATCTGTCCAACACCTGATCGCGGGGAAGTAACGCGATACTAAGACAATCCTGCTTGTATACAAGTATATGTCATTAACGCTCGGCCAGTCATAATGATGGAGGAAAATGCGATGGGCTCCTACCATACACACCTAACGTTACATATTTTTCTACGCTTCATTTCGGTCAAAAGACACAGATTACATGATACACAAAGAATAAAACGACGTGGTAGAAGCCGGAAAATGAAGTTGGAGGGGAGTACACAAAAAAGCAGTGCCTTCGACCCGAACACAACGTGGCAATCGATCATCAGTGTACTGCCCGATTTTTCCCTATTGCTATTAGTGGTCACCGTCGCTCGTGAACTGGAACATAATAAGGATAGCTTACGAACGTGATCTAAGTCAGCTTATAATGCAATCAACGCTATGGTCACTTTTCCCAACGATATCTGCTTGGCGTATTTGTTGCAAAACATTGGAAAGTTCCTTGTTGTTTAATGCAAACTAATGTAGAAGAATGGATATTAACAATGTTGGCTTACAAACTCTGTGCATATAAAAATACTTATAACGATAGTGTTTTCATCCAGACGCGGCACAAATACTTGTGTTCATCACAAACAAATGACAAGTATCCGAGTGATTTGTACGTTGAGCCCTTACGTCAATCGAATGAAACTAATGAATTTCCCTTTTACCCTCTATCAATTAGTTAGACCGTAGACCGAAGCGATCGCTGCCAACGCACCATTAATTGCCACATTGTTTCGTAAAGAGGGACAGAGAGAGAGAGAGAGAAGAGGGAGACGTCGAATATCATTATATCAACTACATACGTATCATCGCTTTCTGTGTGTGTTTTGTGTGTGTGTGAGGAAATTTCAATAATAAACAAAAAGGAAACATTGGTGATTAGGCAAAAATTTCATTTGTTCGGACTATAAGGGCAGTTTCTCTTTTATACTATAATAAAAACTATCAATGATATTTGTCAGTTCGTCAGACGTTGAAACGAGTACCAGACTGGGGTCCTCAGTCAGAGCACAATAAAGCAGAGTAGACTCATAATTATCTGTTGGTTGGCTGGTTGGTAACTGAAATATTATAATCTGTTTACATCAAAGGAATACCAGGAATTAAGCAACATCAGGATACTGTTAGCTCTCAGCTGCAGAGAGCTCGTGGCGAGCGCTCAGGAGTGTCCGAAGGGTAGATACGCGTTTTTGAAAATACTCATTAAACCTCATCAAAGGCCCTTTGTATCATTCGAAACTTGCTTACATGCGAGCTGAATAGCGATAGTTTTGTAGAACGACGCAGTTGCAATGTGATACAATTCGATTTAAGTAAACATTTATTACGCAACATTATGCGATTGTCATTCTTATTAGTATAAGTATGACTATTACAAGGGCACGGGAGAGCCCTTGCGGATTTTAGTCCCTTTCGCTTCTTACGATGAGAATCATGACTGTGCAGTCAGATGTAATTTGACCCTAGACTTATATGAATAAGCAAACAATGATCATTTCCTGTTGTGGTCATTTTATTACTAAAATATAATATTTCGTTTTTGGGTCACGTTGTGAACGATATAAGCAGGAATTATTTTAAAACTAAGTAAATTTAAAACTAGTTATACTTAGGAGTAATACATGAATACAAGACAGTGATTATACTTAACTCACACTAATAAAAACAATATATTATTGGCAACAACTGTCTGGTTGGTCGAATAGTTGCAAGGACAACTGCTGATCTAGTGGTGCTGGGTTCGAATCTCGCGCCAGGTAATATTGGATTTTTCTAATTTATAATTTATATTAGAAATTTTTAGTAGTGGCTCGGAGTCTGGATTTGCGCCCGGTGCCTGGCAACTAGCTCATCCCCTAATCAATAGTGAGACGTAAACGTAACTGGTGAAACGTGGGAGTGTACTACACTCGTCTGCTTTCATCAACAGGGATTAAAGGCGTGATACCGATTTAAAACAAAATAATATAAAGACGCGATACCAACTTAATAATACACAAAATTATATTTAAAAAAGAGACAACAATTTCATATGTACTCTGTAAAATCATCACCTGTACGTACTGATGAGAGCGTTCACCGCAAAAATTAAGCAATTTACAACTACATTGCAATATTAAAGCCACGCGCGTGCACGAAACACGCGAGCGACCAGCCCCCAACACGGTCAGTCGGCCGTTTGATGAGACCGCATGACCGCCACAATGAATCGCAGCGGGCCGACGTGCGCACCACACACGGACTTAATTGAGCCCACTGCATCCACAACGACGTTGTTGTCAAACTATCCGCATGACTAAATGAGTAATATTCGTCGATATTGATCAGCCTCGTCGGTCGAGTAGTCGCGAGCGCTGAAGCTGATTGTAAGGTACTAGGTTTGATCCCCGGGTCGGGCAAAATGGTATTGGGTTCTTTTAACTGGAAATTCTCAGTAACAGCTTAGAGTCTGGATTTGTGTCCAGTGTAAGGCAATTGGCTCACCACTTATGTCATTATAGGAAGCATAACACCACTGGTGAAACGTGGGAGTGTATTACACTGTTCTGCCTGCCCCTTTGGAGAAATATAAGCGTGATTTTAGGTTATGTTACGATTATAATAGATATTTGTGATTGAGATATTTTTATGAGTCTGACACAGAAAAAAAAAAATGAGTTCATTTTAAAAAGATTTGTCTCGAAAGAACGTCGAAATCATATACACCTGCTCAAATTTACCAAACATTAAACTGACGCGCTCAAATGTATGAAAACGTTTAGATTCTAATATATAATAATATAATATAATATCTTGGGAAATCTCCACACATACTGTAATCGTTGGATTAATTAGAGGACGGTGATCAAAAAACGCAACACCCTTTTAATATTTATTAAACATTAAAAATATTAATATTAATGTAAAACTTCATACGCGAAGTTTTACGTTCAAACGCGTATAAAACGTGTGCGATCTGTACGTACATCGTTAAACCATTAATACAGCCAACGGTAGGACGGTGCGATGATTTTAATAATTTCCTATAAATATTTTATGAAGGCGACACACACACGACTCGCTATGTTACGGCTCTACGTACAGACATTATAACGAGGAGGCATATAAAGAGTAATCCAATCAACTCCCAACTCTATTCCATTTGCATGTAAATAATAAAACCTTGTCATCGTACAACGTGAAGAAATGCATGCCGATTGTTTTATTAAGGATAATATTAAAAGACGTTCGTTTAATGTTTAATGGAAAAAATTCGCCGAAAACAGGATTAAATTCCATGATCGCAGAATCAAAAATATGTTCTGAAGTGGGAGACCACGAATTGATAAACGTAGCCTTGGACGCCCTCCGGCTGGGTGAGTGACGATATACGCAAAGTGGTTGGCAGTGGTTGGAAAAGAAAAGCTGAAGATTGAGATTAAATGCGTGCTACAAGGTCCAACAGTGGGTGGAAACAGGTTAACGACGGTAGTGGATGTAATTGGACTGATTGATCACAATAACACGGAACGAACAAAAGATTAGACTCTAAATTAGGTTTAGGCAAATACAAATACCTAAAATCGTCATTTAGATTTATTCCCGAGCAGGAAACGTGACCTGCTCCGACCGCGCAGTCCGGAATGGTAATTACTGTACCTAATCGATACTTCGTCAATAGCGTTTACATTTTTTCCACTTAGTTACTTAGTTACACTATCAATAACTCCCCAATCACTTTCCTATTGATTGAACATCATCATAATCTTAATTAACAACAATACGTTTTATCGTTCCACTATTGCACTTGGTAGATCTTTTAGAAATCGCCATAGAAGAAACGCTGAAAAATTGGCCACTATCATTTATAACGTAAGTACAATTACTGATATACACACTTGTGGAAATTTTTGGTGGTCTATAACTCTTTACAGGCAAACTTTACTCTTGAACAGGCAAAATATTTTTCGGCCTTGACGTCGATACACCAATAAAACAAAAAACCACTTTCTGTGTTCAAGTGCAAAATAATCCTAAAACACACAAGGTACAAACGTATTACGTAAACAAGCGTATCAAATATAATTCCCATATAAATTGTTGAACTGCCGCTATAAATTCCACTCGCGTCGAGAGTCGGTAACCGACCATCCGACTGTTATAACTGCGGTGATTTCATTCAATAACATGCGGTCTGGCTGCTTCAGAGGCAACTTAAGAGATTGCTTTGAAAATATTCCAAAAGCATTGCGTGTATGAAACAAGTCTACGAAAAATTTTCTATAAAATTTTGTCAAAGAATTGCTATAACTATCAAATTAAAATTCAAATTCAAATGTCATTTATTCAAAATTGGTTCATTAGAACACTTTTTGTACGAGTAGGGTCAAAATGAAACTACCAATTAACTAAACTACCATACAATTAAACATATTTGTGAGTAGTTACGACATTCATAAATATATAGGTATTGTCAATACTATTTCTTACAGGTGTAGGCAGAGCCAAAAAAAAAAAATTTTCGATCCTTTAAAATTTTATGGCATTTGTAGTTTCATTTTAATTTTCTTATTCAGTTCTGATAGAGCAAGAGCGTCTACTTTATAGACAACAAAAAAGCGTGATTATTAAAGCATTTTGTGTTCATTAAATAATTCTCATTGTTTGATGTAATGAAATTCAAAAGACAAAGTTAATATGAAAACTGAAAATGTTAAATAGTCATATATATAAAACATAATTCTAGCTCGACAATAATTAGCGCTTAATTTGTAAAGTAATTTCAAAGTTCTGTAGGTACTTAAAACACAATTAAAATTAAGTAAAATTTAGTCACATGTAGACACCTCGACACGGCTGTGACCTTTAACGAAATTCCACAATCAACATTATGCAGTTACTGCTTGCCTCGCACATTCGAAATAATTTGCTTAAATATGGACAACATTACGAAATTTATCGAAACCGTATTTCGGTTTTAGAGTATATTTATCATCATCATCATCATCAGCCTATTGCAGTTCACTCCTAAATTTCGTCCTAAGGTCCAAAATTTCGTGGAATGGAAGCGTTGCAAATGACATAAAACAATAAATCTATTTTTCCTTTTCAATATAATCACTCTTAAGTTGAATACATTTATTTGACCTGTCAATTAATTTTTCTAAACCGTTACAAAAATATTTTTTGTCTCTCGCCTCAATATGAGCCAAATTTGCCTCCTTGACCTCATTGTCGTCGGAAACTTTCCTTCCCCTCAATTCTATTTTAAAATTCGGAATGAAATAAAAATCACTAACAGCTAGGTCTGCGCTGTAGGATGGGTGGACCAGTGCTTCGAAGCCATTTGTGTGCTGAGCAGCCATTGAAACTCTGCTCTTGCCAACCGGCGTGTTATCGATATTACGCACATAAAAAAATGTTGATGCACAACTACACTCAAGGATACTGATGATTCATGTAAAATGATCACAATATGGATTAATATAAAGTACAAAGTAATTTTAGTAATCAATCATACCCAGTATAACGCATACAGACGAAGCCAAGCATAAACGTGACTAATTAAGAAATCTAACTGACGCTACCGATACGTATACACCACACCAAGCATTTGCAACGTTTAATGCATTCACAATTCAGATCGTGTACCAACCGCACAAATTACTTTAATTGCTGACTATTCACGTGTACGAAGATGGAGGAGACCTTGGTAGTTTTTCCTGGTAACAGGCAGACGAATCGTGACCTTGGAAGATTCAACGGCAACTGTATGTGAGCCGCGCGGTGCACTTTGTGTACCGAATATGATCACACTTGATGTTTCCTTAAACGTAATATTACGCCTGTAATCTTCGAAGAGGTAGGCAGCGTAATGAAGTACACACCGGCATTTCACCAGTTACGTTTACGTCCCACAATAGAACAGGTGGTTAGCATATTGTCATACACCGGACACATTTCCAGACTCCAAGATTTTACTAGAAGATCTAAATAATAAAAATCCACTAGTGCCCTTCCCGTAATTTGAACCTAGGACTACCCGATCGACAGTCGCGTTAGCGACCAACACAACCAACGAGGCCAACGAGTTTCCTTAAACGATGAGATAAAATAATGATATAAAACGCCAACAGGTAAATGCTAAGGAAAAGTCCTACCATACGTTGATATTTTATCTAGAACTATATATCGCTCGTAACACGTATCCAGACAGATTATAAATGATATTTTAATGATCATTCATGACTCGTGACGATAGGTAATGAAACTAATAAAATTTAAAACGTCTATTGAAGATATTTCCTTGAAGGCACATGTTACAAAGAATAATAATTAAGAGAGGCTAGGTAACGCTGAACATAGAACGATAATTTAGGAATATTATTGTCCCTAATAGGTTTTTACGTATTAGTATGTAGAAGATGGTAGTGGGCTGGTCATCATGCACGTCGCAGAACCAATGGACTTTGATGCAAATACCTTTTAGAATGGTTATCGTCTAACTTTGGTCAATTGGACCGACGAACTTAAGAAGGCAGAGGATAGAGGCCGAATCAGCGGAGGATCAAATGTTCTGACACCTTAGGTAACAGTTCACCAGCGTTAAAACTGAAGCTAACGAAAAAACGATGATGAGATGACTGCTATAAAAATATATATACGCCTCATTAATCGACGCAAATATTCTGTTCTAATTGACAACTACATTGTGTTGTAATTAAATTTCATTTAAAAAATAATAAATTATAATTTTAAAATCAATGAATAATCGGTTGTATTTGAACCGAGGTTATACAGAACCACATTTGAATGAACGTAACAAAGCACCCGAATTACCTATTTACTCGTAAGTCGCCCATAGTTTATACGCATAAATAATTCACGTCTAACACTCACAGCCCCACGCACGAAATCCCTACTTAACTTACTTACTTAACTTAACTCCCTGAGTGCTATGGACGCAGACAGCCAAACTAATAAATTTACAATGACTCAAATGTACAAGATATAACTCAATACATCATACATAATTATCTATATCTATCATATCTAACATACATCTATCACATCTGGCTGATGGAAAGCCAAATCTGACATTTTCTACGCCCCGTATAAATATTGTGCTAAATCTGTCCTTGTACATACTGTTAATTGTGGGTATTCTGCCATATCTCTCGCGATTTCAAGTAGGTCAGTTATGTATATAAATCAAAACGTAAGGTCACGCCTGTAATGCCCGAAGAGGTAGACAGATAATTGTAACACATCCCCACGGTTCACCAGTTACATTCCCATTACATTACAGTCCCATTATGTAACAGATGATCAGCCTATTGCCATACACCGGGCACATTTCCAGACTCCGGGCCGCTATAAAATGGCAATAGTGCCCGAGCCGGTATCTGAACCCAGAACCTCTCGATCGGTCGTCGCACTTGCAACGAACACAACCAGAGAGGCAGTCTTTAAATACTACAAGTAAACTATAAAATTATTATTGAGCAAATCGTTTGCTTTCTAGACACCACTATGTCCCGTTGATCGAGCAACGGACATCACAGGAGCGGGTGTCGCGAATCCAGAGCACTGGAGCGCGCTGACCGCAACGGTCCCGTCGGAAACCGTTGGCATCTTGGAAACAGCGACGTTCCATGTGATGCTGTTATTTCACATGAATGCGACCAGTTTACGTAGCACTTGCACGCTTCACGGAAAACGTTCACGAAGCTAACAAAATGTCACATCGCTGAAGATCTTGTTATATTGGACTGTAATGCGTAAAGAATCATGGGTTACGTTGGACCGCAAGTGCTTTAATGGACAGGTGATTGGAGCTTAAATAAAATTACAACAGTTTATTATTAGAAACTCTAATAAAAATCAAATATCCACAAATATGTGACGCATACCTCCAACACAGACATTTGTGTCCGTATATTTCAAATTTAGAAAACCTAATTACATTTGATTTTGTAGTGTTTCGATCACAGCTGTGTTAATTGTAATGTAATAGATACATACGTGTATGTCTCATCAATTCTTGTATGTACCAAGAGCCCGCGGCAGATTTCACGAGCCTTATAAACTAGTAAAAATATTATCTTGGGATGTGGGCAAACGAATGATACATGTAGAAACATATTTAACATATTAAACATATTTCATAACATGTTAAACATATTTTACACTCGATGCTCTTTCGCATGCTCGCGAAGGATGCGGATAAAAAAAATTGTTTTCCACTCGGTGAGTTAGGGCTGCGCGATTTAAGTGACGTCGTTGTTCGTCATCCAACGAGACCGGCGAATGGAACGCATCAAACCAAATTTAAATGTAATAAAAGCGAATTTCGAAGCAATGGAATAAGCGCTGTCATCCTGTGTAAGCCGACGACCTGACACCGAGGAATTTATTGATAATAATAATGATATTTGGGCTTCTAACAACATTGATTGACAGGTTTATTGTTATAACGGCGCCTTATTATATGCTGTATATATATGTTATAGCTTAAAGTTCAACAAATTATAACGAATGTACACAGAAAAATAATCTCTACAAAAAAACGTAACATCACGCCCGTAGTCTCCGAAAAGGCAGACAGAGAAGTGTTGTACACTCTCACGTTTCAACGGTTATGTTTAGGTCCTACTACGGAGTAGATGGTGAATGTGAATCTATTCTTATAAGACACCAGGCACGTATCCAAACTCGGAACAACTACTAAAAATCTAAGTTAAAAAACTTTCAGAGTGAATGTTTGTTATGTATAACAAAATGGGTATATCTTAGAGACAAATAAAACTGTTCTAATGAGTGACTTCATGTCGTCTGAAGACATGGTTTAGAACAGTTAGATTAGCAAGTAAATCGTAGGAAAACTTAGCTAGTATCATCATGGCGATAAATCTTAAGGGTTTATTGGAGATAATATTGTACTCCAGAGGTATAACATTATAAGCTGATAAATTTTCAAAGGACATAAATAAATTTATTAGTCTCTAGAGCGAATCCACCCGACATTTACCTTCGTCATTAACACGAAGTTCAGACGGCAATAATCGTCGGTTACAACATTGGGGTGGTTCTATTAAATTTATCTAAATACCCATCAGACGCAATACTATCGTTAATAATATTAATAATAGTAATGATCGTTGCTTCCCTGGAACCCAACGTTTGAAAACGATCCGGACGCGGTTCGGGTCAATTGATTGAATTCGTGGCCGATCGACCCCCCTCCATCTACCCCTCCCCGTCACTCACAATAGCCGAATTAATGGCTGAAAGAAATGACATCAACCGACCTTTATTGAAAATGTTTAATGGTATTTTCTCTCGTTCCGCTTTTTTTTTCGTTTTCATTCCATTAGGTCCCGTAATGTGTTTTCTTGCGATCCTGTTTATAAAAGCCACAAATTTTACCTTCCAGTTGGATCGTCGTCAGCATTTACCTGTCAACAAAAGAATAATACATGTTTATCAATCGATCGCCATCGTACAATTGGGATTCATGGAAAATGCATGAGAAGACTTCACATTCTTAACGTGTACTTTCCAATTAAATAATCGGTCAGTCCGGTTTTAGGCAACAGTTGACGGAAAATCTCGGGGTGCTCAAAGACGGCCCTCGCAAAGACCCTCATCATACAGATCTCGTTTTATAACGCAACGATTGTACGCTCGACCGCTGGTTATACGATCGCAAAGGGTCGGTAGATTATGCGAGGAAATAGGAACTGTTTAATCATATGTAAACACATATTTCATATAGTATAATATGAACATTTTTTTAATGTTATCGACCAATATTTGGTAAAATTACAGAATTTTCCGATTCATCGGCTTGAAAAATCGTTGGACTGAAATTGTCTCTACTCGCTGAAGGTTTGAAATAGACTAAGGTTTGTTTACAGTGTTAATACAATAAAAATAATAAAGGTTTTATGAAATATGTCTTAAAGAAAACTTGTCAATATTCACATTATTTGTTAGTAGCTATACTTTTTCAAGGTAAACTTATAACTAATTACAAGGTATTAAACTAGCAAACAAAATGACTGCCTCGTTGGTCGTGTTGGTTGCAAGTGC
>DWDV01000836.1:0-14912 GCA_018245615.1 Mimoniades ocyalus
TTTTAAATTGATAATAAAGATATTAAAAGATTTTCAAAGATATTTTCATAAAATAATATTATGAAAAAATAAAAAATAAAATAAGTTATAATTTTAATTTAATTCGTTTATTTTCGATTAATTTTAGTTTACGTATTCCTGGGTTCGACGTCTGGTCTAATAGAGATGATGGCCGCAATGGAATCGCTCCAGTTGTTCGCCAAAGGCGAATACATGGTCATATTCGTCGATATGATGACGTATTCGACGAAGGAATCTTTAAAATATCTAATTAGTAAGTATAATTCTTCGATAGATGGTTTTTTTTTTGTTTTATTAACAGTTGCATTAATATAAATAATTCAAAAACAGTATATAAAAATATGCGAGGCATAGTTCCTAAAAAACTGACAACATTGTCGTGCTGAATTGTTACGCTAAGCCTCTGTGCGAGGTAGTGGTGAGCTATTGTCTCTAGAGACGAGGTCAAATTTGGTCCTCATTTCTTGCAAAAATCTTTATATTTAAATAACTTTTGTGTAATATTTGGCTTAATGTCATTGATTTATTCAGCATCGAGAATCTTTGTGTTAGCACAGTTGGATAGTACATGTTATTTCTTCTTCCAGAGACAGAGGACCGAGGCTCGTCGAAGCTGGTGTGTCCGAATACGCCGGAGTTCAAGAAGCGTGCCCAGTCGCTTCTGGTCGTGGTCTCCTCGGAGCCCGAGAGCAGTTACGAATACTTCACGAGTCGAGTGCGAAATTACAACAACATGAAGCCTTTTCAGTTTCCCTTGCCAGATATATTTGGAAAAAAATTCAATAAGGTACCATTTTCTTCTTTTTATCTTATGTGATAGGCCAGCGTTTGGCCTCGATCGCGAATGAAGGAAAGCGCAGATCGTATGCGTCTTAGGATAGATCACGCATGTCTTGGAAAGGCTTATTAGAAAAAGTACATTAATATAGGCATACATACAAGTCTTCCTTTGTTCCTGGTCTAAAGTAGTATTGTTTGTGCATGCCGTAGCGCATATGGTATACAGTCTATACAGGATTGACTGATGACTTGTCTAGCAATTTATTTTATTATGATATTATAACTTGACCATTGACGATTTAGACTTTGCAATTATTAACGTTCACACTTCGGTAGTTTTACGTCTTATGTACAGCTTTCGCGAGAATAACATATTACTAGTGTATGTTATATATTTAAGAATAAAAATTATATTATGTATTGTATAAGAATATAAATTATAAGATTTCAAATGACGCCCATCGAAGCGGGCGGCAACTGCCAGTTGCGTTTAATGTAATATTAATATTTAGTACTAATGTAATATTAATACTTAGTACTATATTATTTATTTAAGATTGTTATAAAAAATATTACTTTAGTTATTGCCCAGTGTTTTGAGGTCAGTTGAATCCGTATGCCTCATAATAAAAATATATAAAGGTATTGTACTGATCGCTAGACGAATTTTTAAAATCATCTATTCTAATCGAGATGTCAAGAGTTTCCTATCAACACTTCCAGTTCGTGTCCATCTACGCGGCGTACCTGTACGACTCGGTGAAGCTGTACGCTACGGCCCTCCACAACCTCATCGAGGAGGAGACCGTTTACAGAAACGAGCCGCTGACCGAGGACAAGCTGTCGACCATCGTTACCAACGGGACGCGGATCGTGTCCAAGATGATAACCATAACGCCGTTCAAAAGTGAGTATTGTGTGATAGATGAGTGGTGTACTTACTCACCTTTTCGTGGATCAATAGTATTGAAAAGAATAGTAATGAATAATGTAATGGGAACATTTTATCGACGAATTATTTGACAGTACTAAGCTTTGTCAATTGGTATACTTTATTCCGTGAGTTGACCTCAGTTGCGTTTTCTATAACGAAAGCGTAGAATACTTCCTCATCACTATCATCATATTTATCAGGAAAAATATAATTTTGTAATTTTGACACTTTATTTTGAAAACGGATAATTGCTGATGCAGGTGTGTCCGGCATGTCGATCCGCCTGGACGAGCGGGCCGACTCCGAGGGGAACTTCTCGGTGCTAGCCTTCAAGCCCACCAACTTCACCGACGACGACATCAACTGCACCTACAGCATGATACCCGTCGGTCACTTCCAGCAGAGCACTAAGGAGTTCCCGGTTAGTTGGCGTTTTATGTGAATCCACAGTTGTCGAGTAGGTCTCGACATTATTAATAAGCAGCGAATCGCGTACATCTGTGTTCCTTCCAGCGAATATTGGATACATATTGTTTTTCAATTTCAGGAGTACAAACTGAATCCCCGTTTGCCTATCGACTGGCCGGACAGCGTTAAGCCCGAAGACGAGCCTTCCTGTGGTTTCTTGAACGAGAAGTGTCCGAAAGACGATTCGCAAATAACGTCGCTCGTGGTGGCCGGCACGCTGGCCGTCACACTGTTCTGTGCCCTCGTTGTCACTATAAGCATATACAGAAAGTGGAAGATCGAACAGGAAATCGAGGGTTTGCTGTGGAAAATAGATCCACACGAAATAGCAGGGTATATGGGCAGCGGCCTTGTGTGGTCACCCAGTAAGGTGAGCTTAATCGTAATACAAATGAAAATCATAAGCCAGCCAAATTGCCAGTAGTCCATGTTATATTTATCTAATTTTATCTATGATTGTTATTAATTTCAGTTAAGTCTAGCAAGTCAGATATCGTATGAGAGCAAGTGCTGCACACAGATATTTACTACGACAGCTCAGTACAGAGGGAACGTTGTAAGGATTAAGGAGTTAAAATTTTCCAAGAAGAAAGTGAGTGATTTTTTTTCTCCTTGTAAAATTGAGTTTTTTAAGGATGTAGATTTGAATACTGAATATTGTGATAAAAAGAAAAATGTGTTTCGTGTTGTGATAGTGCAAGAGTTAATCTCTGCGTTTCTTTTTAGCGTGCCGTTTTCCCATTTAAAGACCTATTCTTAAACGGAGATTACATCGTGCGCGCGGTACGTGTGGCGGCGCCAGTAGGCCGGAACATTGGTTGCATCGCCTGTGGTTCAAAAAAATTATTCATGCGATATTAACAATTTGTTCGGCGTATTTATTGTTTTTTTTTGCACGTGGACATATAAATAACACCTCGTGGTTGCTACTGCGATTCGGCGTAGACCGACATCGGACTTAGGGATATTAAACTCCGTTCTAACTCCTTAGCGGTATCTTAGAAACATTTACGCATGTCTTACGATTGTACACCGTATACATTCTGTTGTATGAGTCATTTGTATTATTATTATTGCGTCATTGGACATTGACTGTCGAATGCATCTTGTTGGAACATTAGCGAGTTTCTATATGAATAATATTAACAGTTCTGTAAATGAGATTATTAATAGAATAGAATAGAATAGAATAGAGATTAAAATACCTATGATTTTTGTGTTAAAGTACTTTAGAAACTCTTATACCTGCACTTTGCATTCGAAGTTTAATAACCTAGAACGGATGTCATGTCAGGATATTATTTAATTTGCAGTTGCGAGAAATAATACAACAGTAATAAGTCATATTGACATAAGTGTTTGTGCTTTAGTTTTTTACCGGCGCAGATTAATCTTTAATGCTTATTGTGCAAAATACGCTATATAAATATGTTATATTTTTCCGATTTCTATACTTGACGTCTGTTCTGTGTTAATCGCATTCGAGTCAGTCATCACGTTGGGTTGTGATTCATATGAATTGCAAATACGCTAATCCACTTCTAAAACATTGACGCGTTACAATAAAACGATTGCATTTGCTGTGATATCAGTCGAATATTGCCGCATTATGTATCCACTATGTTTTCTCGTGACGTGTGTGTCGTGTGCGGCGCTTGTTTGTACGATAAAAAACACGTTCGGCGAATGAAGCGGGTCAAGGGGACAAGTTGCTAGTGTGGTTCTGGCGATCTGACGGTATACTAACTACCAATCCGCGAGGCGATCGATCAATCTTAAGATCAATCTTGAGATCAAATAACATTTAATATTGATCGACGCGAACTCGTCGGCATTTTGTCCCGCGATTGGACGGTTAGTCGACCTTACATCATCGCCGCGACGGTTATTTCTCGCTCGAATGCTACGCCGCCAGCCATGTGGAATAGTATGTGCAGAAATGGCATGTGGTCGTGCCCCTCGCAGGACATTTCGCGCGAGGTGATGAAGGAGATGCGGCTGCTGCGCGAGCTGCGCCACGACAACCTCAACTCGTTCATCGGCGCCGTGGTGGAGCCGCTGCGGGTGCTGCTGCTCACCGACTACTGTGCCAAAGGGAGTTTGTATGTGAGTGTTTCCGTGTACCAGCGGTTTACCTACTATAACAATGAAATTCTAAACCGATAATAAGCATATTTTCAACAAAATCATAACAATGGACCAGAATACTAAACAAGGAAATGTTGCAACCACTCGACGGATGAGGTAGTTGTCAATTTTTTTTTAATTTTATTAAGGTTGAAGAAAATTATGATGACAGTTCAAATGATTCCTTTTTAGCTCTCATTATGCGAACTTTTGACTGCCAGTCTAAAGTAAATAGAAAAACGATATTTTAATTGTTTTTTAATCGGAGTTTTATTTTTCAGGATATAATTGAAAATGAAGATATAAAACTCGATAAAATGTTTATATCGTCTTTAATTCATGATCTCATTAAGGTAATATGTTTTTGTATATTATAACAATTACTATTAATTTTCTTATTTTTCAAGCATTGATGTCCAAACGATTAACTGTACATAATCAAAAATCCGATGGGGGTTTTTAGAATTTTGGATAAAGGGACAATATACATCAAAGTACTTAGATTGTGGAAATTATTTTCTCTATTGTTGCTAATATAATAATATTATTCTTATTTTGTTATTAATTAATTTTCGTAAATAATGTGTTTTTTTGTTATTGTAGGGTATGATGTTTATTCATACTTCGCCATTAATTTTTCACGGAAATCTCAAATCCTCGAATTGCGTAGTTACATCACGTTGGATGCTTCAGGTAATTTCAGGTTTCTAATAAATATTTTTCAGTTTATATTTATATACTTGTAATAAATCATTTTTAGTAATAATTATATTTTTATCGACAGGTAACAGACTTCGGCCTCCACGAATTAAGATATTGTGCTGAAAACGAATTAATCGGAGAACATCAATATTACAGAGGTAACTTAATGAAAAGGGTTTAATGTAGTTCCATTTAATTGTACTGTCGTCATCAGGGCATGCATGTTACATAAACAGTTGTTGGGAGTTTTATTTGCGACTTATAAATTGATTATTTCCTGTAAAGTGTGTTTGCACTTCAAAGTCAAGATACTATTAATAAACAATCATATTTTGTATGCTTAATTTTTTTTTATAAGCAGTGATAGCCTAGTGGCTTGAGATGGGACCTCTTGCACCGGGAGCCCGGTTTCAAATCAAAATGGTTAACAAAATGTGCGTTTTAATATTAAATATCACTTGCTATATAACGGTGTATAACCTTGAAGGAAAACATCGCGAGGAAACGTGCGCACTGTAAGAGTTCTCGAAAAAAAAAGAAATTGTTTTTTAAGGCGAGTGACGTCTGCCACTACCTCCAAGCCAGCGTGGCGAGACTACCGCCTTAACCCTCTTATTCTGAGAGGAGAACCGTATTCTGACAGTGGAACGATAAAAAAGGGTAAAAAGGAGGAAGAAAAATGTTTGTTTCATATAATTAAGTTTTTGCTCGATCGTGGTGTTATATGCGAATCTATCATGCTAGTATAGAATATTAATGCAATGTATGAGTTGCCGAGGCCTTTTTACAGGTTTGTTGTGGAAATCTCCGGAACTATTGAGACAGTTAGAAGACCCTAACGGAACTGTGGGTGGCACACAGAAGGGCGACGTCTACGCGTTTGGCATAATTTTGTATGAAATTTTTTCTAGAAGAGGTCCCTTCGGTACGACTGCTTTGGAACCAAAAGGTATGAATTAAACATTATTATCTATTTAGTTCAGTCAGTGCATAGTAACATAACATTGAACTGTAACATTTAAGAATGTTTAGAATTCAGATATTGTTAAGTTGTCAATTGGACGTGAGTAATAAACAACTTTTATTATATTAAATTGATCAGCAGGATAACAGTAGATAAAATAAACTATGGAAGGGTTACTTTTTCAAGGGTGTATAGAGCATAAAAATATACAAGAATTACTTATTTAAGTTGTACCAGAGCTAGTTGTATTCTTAAAGACCAATTTTAATTTATCAATTAACAAAATATGTACAGTCAGCCGTAAAAGTCGTCGGCAGGATTACATTTGCGTCTAGCAATGTTCGGTTACTCTTGGCAATTTGCTGCATAGATGATTTTGACGTGTTACGATGTTCGTCCCACAATTGTCGTTAGGGTTGTTAAGCGACTCGCAAACGCTTAGGTTCATAGGAGCTTTGGCAACATCGGTCCGTTCATTGAATTTTGGGGCCGACTGAGAGCGCTACGGGCGCGCGTGTGCCGCAGACATAGTGGAGCGCGTACGGCGCGCGCGGCCCGACGGCGACGAGCCCTTCCGGCCCGACGCGGCCGCGCTGCGCGGCGCCGACGACGCCGTGCTGGCCTGCATGCGCGACTGCTGGGCCGAGGAGCCCGCCGCGCGCCCCGACTTCGCGCTCATCCGCACGCGCCTCAAGAAGATGAAGTCCGGCAAGTCAGTGCGCTCTGCTCGCCTCTCTCCTTCCCGATATCGATTCGAGCACCTTCACTGGCCCGGTGGTTCGGTGGTTAGCAAATCTAATCGCTCGGCCGGGGGACGTGGATTCCATTTTCACTCGAGACAAAAATTACCAGCCGAGATAAAAAAAGTACCTATAAAAATATATGTATATTTTTATATAGGTATGTAGTTTATCATCTGTCTGATTACTATCAGGGTCTTTTGATGCTTACTTTGGGATCGACTAGCCGTGTGTGATGTTCTAAAAAATCTATCACAAAACAACAACATACTTTACTTCTGTACTGCACATCAAACTTACTGTACACGCCTAAGTTTCATCTACGTCTGAAAAACGTTCTAACAATTAGCATTGCTTTTTTAACAGTGTCATGCACTACTTTTCATTCTAGACCGCATAACACAAGATGAAAAATATATTCCACTCATTCTCATTTTCTAAACATGGCTGTATTACAGATCAAGAAACATCATGGACCAAATGATGGATATGATGGAGAAGTATGCCAATAATTTAGAAGAACTAGTCAACGAGAGAACAAGATTGCTGATGGAGGAGAAACAAAAGACCGAAGACTTACTGCACAGAATGCTACCAAAGTAAGTTATCGATATCAGGTAATATTTTGGACAATATTGGTCATAATATTAATTATACCCACGATATTGATTCCCCTTCTCTAATGTACTCATACGTATGTTTGTTGCTTAATACGTGTAGCAAAACGTTCAATGTGTGCACCTATATATTTTAGCCAAGTAAAGACGAGCCTTAATCGATGTTAGTATTGGATGAAAAAACTTTTAATTTTAATATAACCGTTAAACAAAATATCGCGGTCATCACAATCAAAGAGTCGCTTCGATTGCCTGTCGCCTTAAAACTATTTACAAGCCTCCAACACGATTTACAAAGAACCAAGTCGCACGATCTCTCTGCATGCCAATGTTATTCATGACTGTTGTAAAATAATATAATCGACTAGTATTAAGCGGTCCGTAATCCCCCTCGTGTTACTAATAAAACTGTGTAACAGATTGGTGTAATTAATGTGAATGTAAGAGATGAGGAAGACGCAAATACAACAAGCTGCATCACACTCCCGGCCGACTGCGGTGGTGTGCGTACTGGTTTACATTTAGTCCGGTCGTGTTGCATACAGCCCTCACTTGGTCGTTGTCGCTAGCGTTGTCGCTAGCGTTGTCGCTGTTGTTCCGTTTACATATCTACAGAAATCGCTACTGTTCACGTATTTGAGTTGTACAATTATGTGTTAAAATGGAACATTTAATAATATGTAGGAAGAAAACTTTGATATTATTATAGAAGTACCTATATAAATTTATATACATATAACTTTATGTACAGTTTGTTGAATAATTCTATGTGATAGAATGTACTAAAAAAGTGTTCACGATTAATATATTTTCACTGGAGCTATTAAAAATTTTCTTTTCCTACTTTCGACATGGACTCGATGTAAAGCAGTAGTAAGTACATGCTATATTTTCCAAAAAAAATACATAAAAAAACAAAACAACAATCAAAAAAAAAAAGTCTAATTGTATTCACTTTGTTGTACTTGTGTTCTTTTCCAGATGTGGCCAGGTTGAATCCATTATAGAAATGTCGTGAAAAATGTCTTGAGGTAATTAACTCCCTACTGGTGATTGTAGTTAATACACAACGGTTTTGTCTTACGCTGTAGGCTGTCAGCGAGCGCCTCTGGCGCGGCTCGCGGCTCAGTTTTGTATTAACAGCAGACGTAGCTAGAGCTTGCTTGGGACTCGGTGGTTTCTCTGTGGCACAGTACTTTCGGTGTTGGACATGTTACGCTCGCTTCCTCACTCCAAACGGTTCCGTTAAATTGGTATCCTATTAGGTATGTGGGTGTGTTTCTGTATCCTGATTTTTGCTATATATACTTTTTTAAAGGCATGCGTCTTATTATTATTTTACTTTTATAACTTCATGTAGTGTACAGACAATCTTATTACTCTATGTAATGTTACATTTTATCGTTTATATCTAACCATCATAGCTTATATTTATTTGTATCGCAAGAGAGATGTTTGTATATTAGAAACGACTTTTATATAATATCAGTAATGTTGATACAATTATGAATTTAATGTATGCAATGTGTACCTCTCAGACAATTGACAAAAAATTTTTTACTAAAAGGAAATAAGATATGTTGTATAATATAAAAAAAATTGTTATGTAATTGTAATACATATTCTTTTATATAAACATATTTAAAACTTGTACATAAGTTATAAAAAATCGTTGCACGTTTCTCATCCTGCGAACTAAGGTTGTCGCTTCTGATATGTATATCATCATCATCAACCTGTGGCAGTCCACGGCCCTGAGGGGTTGTGAGTATATTCCAGAAATTTCCATGCCATCAAAATGGCAAATTGTGAGTGATAGGAAACGATTAAAGAATTTAGTATCCGCAATTTATGTATATGAGTCTATCTATGTATGTATAGATATCATTAGCAAGAGTAACATACATTTGTCAATTGTCTGCGATATGTTTAAGTATGTTTTGTATCGACCATGCCTATATATTGTAACCAGTAGTTTTAACTTTTCTTTTGTAACAAACGTAGAACTTAACTATTGTAGGTGTGTCATAAGTATCTAGTGATATAGTTGTAGTTATTAATTTAAGCATGTTTTAACACGATCTATGTCGAGAACAAAAAAAACTTGTTTTTATCACTTTCACCAGAGACGATTAACGAATTCGTGATGTGTCGTATTTTTGTAAGATATGTACATAACACGTACCGTAAAATCATATAAATATGGTCCGAATTTCGCTATAGTCGAACATATTGTTGATTTTACAGTAAACTTGTATTATTTAAAGTAATCTATGTGGTTTTATTATTAGTAAGTATAGCGATGATTAACATGCACCTAACTGCATCGAATAAATACTATCATTTAGTTATTATTTTTTTTACTTTTTTATGGACCATTGTTGTCACCAGTGTTTTCAACTATAGTCGTATCATAAAATATTACTCAAAACGCTTTTATCTTAAATTTGGATAATAGTTGAAACTACCTCTGGTAAGAATTGGCCATGTAAATAGAAATATAAAAAAAACAGACATTAGCAATATTTTTTTAATTTTCAAAATTTACAAAAATTCACTCATTAAATGATTTATGAAACAAATATTAATAATCAGATCAAAATATTTACTTAGTTTTTAAAAAAATAGTTGTATTTTAAATAAAAAACAAAGAGGAGTTATTTTTTTGGTTTTCCCCACTTGTCTTCAAGTTCAGGAACCCTGAATAAAGCTCTTTTAGTGCTCATTTTCTTTGGCATTTCAATTTTAAATTTAATTTTATGGGTAGGGTAAAAAATAACGTCATCTTTTTCAGGCCACTTCCAAGAAAGCCCGCAGCGTGTCAAGCACTTTACATATGCCCCATAAGTTTCTTTGGTTTGAATTTGTCCAGGCCATAACTCGCCTTCATATTCGACAACGACGAAATCATTTTCTTCTGAGATTGATTCGCAATTCGACGAGATAGCAACGCAACTTGGAGTTTGGTTTTCTTGGCCTTTAAATTCTACTAGATTTTCATCTTCAAGTTCTTCAATGAAAGTACGATCAGAATCAGAATCGTTTGCAAACTCTATGTCAATTATATTATTTACAGAATCATCTGTTACGCTTTCAACAGACATTACTCGACGTTTCTTTTTAGATGGCTTCATTTGAGATATCCTAGGTGTTGCTGATATAGCTTTTAATTCTTCAGAAGTGATGCTTTTTCCAGCGGGCACATTCAACTTCTTTTTTTGCCAGTTCCCGCACGACCGACAACTGTATTTCTTTTATTTTCAAGAAACTCTACAAATGATTCTGATACTACTAAGTTTGGGTCCACATTTTCTGTTTTTGTTTCTCTGTAAGTGGGCAGGCGTTGTAATACCGGGGTCTCATTTGTTGGATAAATCCCAGTCTTTAAAAATCCAGCTTTCAGATTGGCTTCAGTTCTAGGCATCACACTGTCCCACAAACGCTTCAGCAAAGAAGGAAACATATTTTTTGGAATAGTGGGCGAAACTTGACCTTCCCTCGTGCTCTTCCACTCATCTAAAACTCTTCTCCAATGTAATTTTAATGGTCTAAAATACGCCACGTCGAGGGGTTGTGTTAGGTGCGTGCTGTTTGGCGGCAAAGCAACAAACGCAATATTATATTTTTCGCACGCCTGTATGACCTTTTGACTAATGTGGGAACTTAAATTGTCACCAATTACCACTTTTCTTCCCTCTTCTCGTCGAAGTACAGGTAAAAGTGTGGTAAAAAACCAGTCTTCAAAACTATGCATGTCAAACCATCCTGAACTGGATCTATTGTAGTGAGTATTAGGTGGCCCACCCTCTATCCAAGTATCCCACATATTATCGGCCTTGTAATTGACGTAAGGTGGAAGAATCTGCCCAGTCGCATTTCCGCATACCATCAAACTAAATGCAGCGTTCGTGGAGTTTTTGATTGCCTCTGGATACTTGGTGCCCCGTGTTGTAAGCACTCTTTTTCCCGGGATCGTCCACTAGGTTTGTTTCATCGTAATTATATATCAAGTGTGGTGGAACTCCCTCTGTTTCTACTTTCAGATGGTTAAAATAGTTTTTAATTGTCTCCTCATTGACCGCAGCACGAACTCGTTTAATATTACTGCACAACCTCTGTGATAGCTCTTTTTTGTGCCTCTTAAGGAAACATTGTATCCATGTCCGGTCGAACATGAATTATTTCGAAATCGAATTATTTCTGAATTGGGAAACTATTCGACCTTTTTTCTCCAAATAGCACTTAACTATACAACGCAAATCGAACACCGTAATGGGAAATCCGGATTTGCACATTTCTATTGCATGATCCACAAATGAAATTTCTTCATCTTCGGTAAAAACGCATTGCCGTCCAGGTTTTCTGACCTTGTTCGATTTGATTGCTTTAAGTTTTAAAATAATCGAACTTCTCGGTATTTTATATTTAGCAGAAGCTTCTCTTTGAGTAAGTACTTTGTTTTCTATATCAGAAATACAAAGTTGCAACTGCCTTTTACTATAGAATTTATAAGACCGGGCTCCTGCCTTTCTTCTAGACATCGCAGCTCGTTCTGCAAAGAACCATAAAGTAGTTTTTAAATATGGTCCAAAAAAAATCTGGACTATAGTTGAAAACATAGTATGAAATTTTATTAATTTTTCACTAAATTTGAAATAAGTAACTATTTGAGAAATAATAACATTTTATTTAGTTTATGAATAACTTACCAATCAATCGTAAAAAGTACGAACAATACGATACACAATAACTATTATTTTCAAATTAAAGTTTGCAGTGAACAAAAACGTGTATAATCCTTTTTAAATCGGTCGAGTTCACTGTTCGGATACACGTAGTGTCATCTTTGTAAAATCGATCAAAACACGTAACTTATAACAATAAAAACAAAAAACTTCCATAAATTTACGCTAGATGTCTGTACTTGTAGTTTTAAATGTGAATAGGTAATCGAGTGAATTTGGACCATAGTTGTACCCTAGGATTATAGTTGTATGATTTTACGGTACTCGTAACTTCTCACTCCTAATCATTTTTAACTTTGATAATTTGACTAGCCTCAGATCGAATGCAACAAGGAGATGGCAATAATAATAATAATTATATAAAGGTCGGTTGATTTTGTTATAGGTCGGTAGCGCACCGGCTGACGACGGGCGAGGGCGTGGAGCCGGAGTCGTTCGACTCCGTCACCATCTACTTCAGCGACATCGTGGGCTTCACGGCCATGTCCGCCGAGAGCACGCCGCTGCAGGTCGTCAACTTCCTCAACGACCTGTACACCGTCTTCGACAGGGTCATACGAGGCTACGATGTTTATAAAGTCGAAACGATCGGCGACGCCTACATGGTGGTGAGTGAGAAACTTATAAAAAAAAGTATTTTACAGTTTTTAAGTCGGTTCGTTAAGTTATGTCACATAATAATAATTATGATATTTCAACTATAGCAGAAACACGGTTTACTGGAATGAAGACACGCAGTAGCAAAATAAAAAAGTAATGTTATTGAAATTTATTGCTTTATTATAGTTTCACATTAATCCAAACCAAACAGTTCTTGAATCAAAAAAAATATGTGTATGTAATGTGGATTGCACATGCCTTAATATTACGGTTAACCGATCTAGAATGGACCAGCGAGCGGATATTGAAATCATAATTTAGCCTTCTCTTTAATGTTCTTGTAAGATAGATCAGATTATGTACCGGCGTTATCTCACGCATATTTTTTCGGGATAAACCGACTGGTTTCACATCTAAGCGCTTTTAAGAGCTGTTGTCGATCACAGCCAGGTAGTGAGGGAACCTAGTGTGTTCTTAGATTTATGTTTTTTTATTAATATTAATGATGGTATTGACGTACAATATGTTTTGCTTTCAGGTGTCCGGACTACCGATACGTAACAACGACAGACACGTGGGCGAGATAGCGTCGATGGCGCTCGAGCTACTCAACGCTGTGAAGAGTCACAAAATATCGCATAGGCCTAACGAAGTTCTTAAATTGAGAATAGGCATTCACACAGGTACCCCCTCGATGTTGTTTTTTTAATTATTACTTTATAGGAATTAAGTAGGGATTTTTAGCGCTTCGCCTCACGACCCAGTTCCTTATACATGTACAATGTACATATCCTTAAATATTATCGACACAATGAATTCTCCAATAAGTTAAGGGAAAATTGAGACCGTATGTGTTCGCAAAGGGAAGTGAGAGTTATGTTGCCTATGTGGCATTCATATCACTGAAGCCTATGTAATACATAAGGGTTTTCATGACCTTTATGTATACAAAGCCTTGGCGAATTGGAAACAAGTTTCTCGAACTCTTTTCGAATATTCATTTCCAATTTGTGCTACGTGAATAATGTGGTTTCATTTTTGGATTCGTAACAATGTGTATATTTTGTTCATTTCTATGGCTTCTTAGAATATTCATTGTATTCCTATGAGCCGCTAGTTATAATGTTTATATGTTATGTATGCCTCTGTGGCCGGCAGGTGCCGTGGTGGCCGGGGTGGTGGGGCTGACGATGCCCCGCTACTGTCTGTTCGGCGACACGGTGAACACGGCCTCCCGCATGGAGTCCAACGGGGAACCACTCCGTATACACATATCGCCTAGTTGTAAGCAAGCACTCGACAAACTCGGAGGCTACACCGTGGAGCCCAGGGGCACCATACCCATCAAGGGGAAGGGACAGGTGAGTTTATATTGGTGTACTAGTATTTTGTGTGAAATTTTAAATTTTTCTTGTACACGTGGAATACTTATTTGAATGTTATATTTACAGTTGCAAACATATTGGCTAGTCGGTGCCACGGAAAAAGCTATCCAAAAGAGACCGGTCGAGGGTGAAGAACGACCGCTGTTTTGTAGACCGCGAAGAAGTCCAAGACTCACGGATTCCAGGCATCCTTCGATATCAGGTTAACATTGAAAGCCATCTTTTGCATTTTAGTTTCCCGCATGCATGATTTGATAATTAACATTTGTGTTAACAAGAAATAATAATAATTTTTGTTTTTGCATGTGTTTGACGCGAATGATATTTTATTCTTGTGTATGTGAGTCTGATTGTGTGAATTCATTACAATTTAGATCGCGTTCGAATTAGGTGTATAGCGTTAAGCGGCCGATCGAGCGAACATGTCGTCATATCACAGTTATATAATTAACATTCGTATCTTTTGTAGGAATTTTCATATTTTTTATTATCGTCTGGAGCTGGTAAGTGCGTACTGACGTGAAGTAACAAATCTATAGAGTGTAAAGTGTCTGTAGCTATCGACAGGAGTAATGACAGTAGTGCAAAGTAAATAAGCTCGAGTCGTCGTCGAACCGGGACAAAAACATCTTGCAACTCGAAAGGCCTCATGAAGTTCAAATAGAATGTCGACATTTAGAAGGGTGAAGTCGTATCGCCGGTAGAGGTAGCACTTGGTCGCATGCGCGTGAGTGTCGACGTAAGCGCGTGTCTAAGGCGTGTGGCGTGTGTGTGCGCAGAGCTGCGTGACGGCGCCTGGGGCGTGCGCCAGCGCCTGCACAGCGGCGCG
>DWDV01000837.1:0-14907 GCA_018245615.1 Mimoniades ocyalus
TCATCATTATCATTGTCAGTTTTTATTATCAACATTATCATCAGCCGATTCCCGTCCACTGCTGGACATAGCCCTCTCCGATAGCACGCCACTGAGCTCGATTTTCAGCTGTTAGTATCCAACCGCTGCCACTCCCCTAGATGGAGTGTTGCGTTTCGTACCAGAAAAACTGCACTTCCATTTTTTGTCTCACCATAAATGTGTATGTTTCAAGGAACCAGGTTTCCCAAGTCGTCTTAGTAAAATAAAACGTAACATCACGCTTATAGTCTCCGAAGAGGTGGGCTGGGGAATGTAGTGTACCCCCACGTTTCACCAGTTACGTTTACGTAACTACGTAACGCCATTATATTGGGCATGTATCCAGACTCCGAGCCACCACTAGAAAAACTAAGTTAGCAAAATCTAATAGTACCCGACAGGGATTCATACGTGGGAAATCACGACCAACAGTTACGTTTGCAACCACTCTACTCCAGGTAGTTACCAAAATCATAATTTTTCGAAAACGAGGATTATGATGGAAATGGTAAGTCGTTTATTAACTGTACTTTCAGATTGAACCCCGACTTTCGCGAAGCCTGCTATTACGTGCAGCTCAACGGCGGAGACGGGGCCGTCGCTGACTCTCATTTCAACGTCTTCGAACTGGAGGACAAGATGAACGCTGAACACAAAGTGTAAGTGGACTTTAAGAGTTTTCAGTTACAGCCTAGTGGGCTACAATGGGCCGTAACCCTCTTATTGTGAGAGGAGACTCGTGTCTAACAGTGGAACGACAAGAGAGTGGGACTTTTTTTTACCTGCTATATAAGTATTCATACCTACTTGCTGAGCTGGCGAACTTCGTACTACCTGACAATTTGTGAACAGTTTTATTATATTAGTTATATATCTGTCAAATAAGTGAGTGAATAATAAGTGAATAATAAGTGAGTGATATCAAAATTAATTTAAAAAAAAAACAAAAATAAAAAACAGCGCCATCTATCGGATACATACTCAACCTAAACATGTAATTGAGGTATTTTGTGTAATTCTCACTGCCATCTAGTATAAAAAAATGTAATAATAATAACAATAACTATAATCAAGACATAACCGATATAATACGCTAACTTCAAATGATGTAGTTTTTTTTTATAGCCAGCATCATTTGACAGATACTCTAATATATTTACATGTTAACTGTACACAGACGCGAAGAGAACAGATTATTGTACCGAATGCCAGCGGGCACTCCGCGGCCGCTGCCCATGCGGCGCTCGACCACCACCACCACCACCACTACGGAGGTCAGTATTGTTCTAAATAAACTACTTATAGAACCTGTCGATCGGGAGATCCTGTGTTCAAATCCATGGTCGGACACTAATCGATTTTTTAAATTTAGATTTTATAGTAGTGGTTGGAAATATGAAAATGTGCCCGGTGTACGGCAATGGGCTCACCACCTATTCCACAATCGGACGTTAACGTAACTGGTGAAACATACCTACTACACTCCTCTGCCTAACTCTTCGGGCGTTACAGGTGTGAGGTTTTTTTTATAACCAAAATCTTTGCACTTGTTCAAACAAAACCAGATGTTTTGAAATGTTTTATTTAAATGGAACATGGATTTTACAATTGATGATTAGTACGGATTCTCTTATCCAATGGCTTCACTAACTACTTAACATCTGTAATCTCCTAAGAGGTAGGCAGAGGAGTATAGTACTCTATAACGTTTCACCAGTTACGCTACGGGCCAACGTAGAATATGGGATTAATCTACTAAATCTGTTTATTATCTTAGGATTTTATATTTATTATTTATTACACATGAATTGTTCTTATATTGATTTTAATCTTATATTTATTATTATAGGCATCAACAGTGGTCACTGCTATCCCTGATTCTGGATCATCAACATTATATCCAACATCAATTTTAATTATAGCCATTGGGATTATCTTAAATATTACTATGAGATAATTACACACAGCTTGTTACTACTATAATTACAGTAATTATTAAATTACAAAAAATATTCAATATCAGTATCTATTATCCAGTTGTATAATTATAAGTATATATAATCTAGGTACATATTACATATTTATGAGCGTGACAATGCTGTTATTGTTGTACGATTTGTTAAGCTTTATAATTATATAAAATGGTGTAGAGGTAAGTACGATTCGTACGTGGATATTTTATCCACAATGACTTTCTCAGATAAAAGCACTGCCATATATTTTAGTGAACTTCGATATTAATTTATTGTGTTGTATAAATAAATAAAGTGTTATAATGCATTTGTTAATTTTGAAAGAAAGCGCTCTGTTTCTGTTATATTGTTCTATTTTTGTCGATTAACTAGATACATAATTATGAGATGGTTGAATCGTTGGGAATTTTTTCGATGGTTAATACATTTAGGTCGATGGGTTTTTGATGTCATCACAAGTTATGACGCCTAAGTTAATATTTTTAACCAATTTAGTCTAGTCACAAACAATTTAATTCTGATAAATTCACGGAATAAATGAAAAACCAATTTATTCTTTGTTAATTATATTTACTACGATATTTCTTTACAATTCACATTTAATTTTATCATATTTTAAAAATAAAATATGTATTAATCACACTTATAAAAAAAATACAGCATAAAGTAAGAAATAATAATTTTATGAATAGTATTAATTTATGAAACATTAAGAATTAAGATAATAAGATTATTACGTATAATTAGTATATTAAAATGTATATTAAATTTGAAGCAAGAGGACGCATTTGCTTCAAAATTAATTCATTTAAAATATTAGATTTGTTTAAAATACTACTTATATTATTTATTATTAAATCTATTAAAAATCTTAAATTAAAACGCTGTGAGTGAAAATGCGGTATAAAAACTAAGACTAAGTTTATTACCTAAATTAAATATAAGATTACAATTTATTATTATACGATTACAATTGTAATATTGATATACAATTTTATCATTATTATTATACTATTAATAAATTTTAATTACAAACACATTTAGTTTCACTTTGTGCAATGCTGACGCGAGCTTAAGCCTATACTGTGGTTATATTTGACTAATAATTACATTTTAATTAGTAAACTTCAATTACAAACACACATTTATTTTCACTTTGTGCTATGCTGACGAGAGTTAATAAACTACTATACTAAAGCTAATATTGTGATTATACAGTTTATAATTAAAAAAATAATCCTAACTAATGTGTAATTTTAAAAACGATACCACTAATCAAACATTCAAGTTACAGAACCAAGTGTAACAGGATGTGAACATTAGTAACTTTGCTTATGTTCCAATACATATTATAATTAATTTCGGAGTTTAAAATGGTTATGTTGTCACCTTATAGTAACTACGGTTTGAGCCTTGGTAAACCACGGTTAGTTCATTCTTTACAGGGGTATACATACCATCACTGATTACCCGTAACGCAATATATAAGAAAAAATTAAAAATATGCAGTGTATGGTTTTCTCAGGGCCCTTTAATTAAAATAACAAAATTAAAGTGAAGTGCGAAATAAAAAATACTCGATATATCTCTCTCACTACATTATGTATTGGAACAAAGTCTTACCGAAACTACGGATATTATCAATGCAGATATTATAGAGTTTCGATATCAAGCTACATTCCAACCTTACCTTATTAATATCATATATTCCAACACCCGTTAAAGAACTCTTACTCTATAACTCAATATACTGCTTAAAATTAATAAAATAAGCCTTAGTCTACCGTTCAATAAATTATCTTTCGACTCTTATATTAATTTTCATGTTGGTTAAATAATATGTAAAATTATAATTAATAGTTACTTATAGTTATTGAAATATATTGTATCGTTGATACATTTAAAACTAAAAATAATTATAATTCTTTATCTATCAATTAATGTGTACATACCTATACCGACGACTCGCACTAAAAATAATTAAATAATTAAGTTGTAAGTAATTATACTATGAATAAACATTAACGATTAAACAAAGCAACACAAAGCGATATGAATATTAATAGCGATGATACTAAGAACGAAGGAGCTCCGTTCTCATCGATCCATTCATATACTGCTTCCAAATGAGCGGCATTCCACCGCATATTTTCTTGGGCCTTAGTGAGTGCTCTTTCAGCTACATCTTGGGAATCATCTAGGAAACTGTTGATTGAGTTCACCCAAATTCTGAACTGTAATAAGTTTATTGAGTTAGGTTAATAAACATCTCGAAATATGGGAGCCATCTAAGGCTATCGGACTAGTAATAAACACCCGTGATTATGTTTTGGCATTATGTTTTGTTTTGAATCTTTAAAGGCTGATAAGTGATAAATAATGAAAAATGAAATAATTGTGCTATTAACCGAAATGGATTATGTAGAAGCAATTCACTCCCAACACTTAACTGATTTAATAGAATAACAGTATGTAATAAATTTGTATATTAACGGTTTGGATTGATGGGAGTGTAAACTTTGTAATTATGATTTTTATTACATAAAAAAAATCATCGTATATTGTGACGAACTTTACATCCAATCTTTACAAAGTAATTACCATAAAGATTTGGAATAATATTTACTGTTTTCGGTAAATGTACGATTAACTGTGAAAGTCCTTACCTGGTCAAATTGATCAGGTTCTGCTATGTTATCCGCTACAGTAAGTATAACTTCTTCCAGCTTGTCATCGCCACCGTACCTGAAATTTTGTTGTGACTAAATAACTAAGTAATTAAAATAAACGTAACTATCTTTAGACTTAATAATCGGATATGCTAACTAATAACGATTACTTTTATTATAGTCATATAAATATATCAAGCAACAGACCATAGATGGATTATTATGTAGTTACAAAAATTGATATGGTGCAAGTATTAGGCACACACATTTTTGATAGTCGGCTGCACATTGCTTGTTAAATATTTAGAGCGAGTCTTACCATTGATGGGAGTAATTTTTCTAATTTATGGAATATTGGTTTTGATTGGAATGTATAATTGTCGAAGAAAAGATCATTTATGTACAAAATAACATATGTATGTGGACTTACAAGTAGGTGTGAGTTGCATATGCATTTCGTGAACATAAACCAATAAAATTTACCAACCGATTACTTATCGCCTGACGGAGTCTGTTAGCTTAACGTTCCACAAAAGTACTGAAATCTCCACATATAAACTAAGCAAGTATAAAAAAAATTAATTATATATTCTGAGATTTTATACTGTTGGAAAGAACACGTCACCGACTCCGCTAGCATTAAATGATACTCACATATTTCTTATTTCTCTTGTGTGGCTAGATACGAAGGCAATAGCCGTGTTGGTGTTTTCATAACTGGCCCCTGCTACCGCTTTGAAGATTCGCGATCTCTCTACTACCGAGTATGGACTGTCCTCTGCGATTGTACTTTGAAGATAGCTAGAACAATTAAAATAGCTACTAAACTAATATTAAAAAACTATGAGAGCTCGTATTTCTCACTTATTGTGTAATGCTCTTGAACATTTGCCAATAGCGTTTCAGAGGATGTTGCCTTTTAGCGACTTAGCTTAACAGATCAATTGGATGTTGTCAGCGCGGCCGGCTTATAAACCCTCCATGTTTAAGATATTACTTATTTACGAGTATAAAATATGTGCAGTCCAACACCACAAGGGCTCACAATTATTTATCTTATTCCTGTTTGTTGTCAAATTTCATCCTTCAAAGAGTTTCTTTGGCCACTTGATGATATCATACAATTATACATACGTTTATATTAAGGGCTCATGCATATAACATAATTACATAATAATATTAACTTTAGTTATCATAATAATAATCCTTTGGTTATTCAAAATTGTCATAGTATTATAAATAACTAAAATTGTTTGGTTTAAATCTAATGGGTTCTAATATAAATATGTGCAATAACAGCTTAAATTTTTCGAACATACCTCCGAATAAAGTTATTGTCATCAGAACAAGCCATGGATTCCATTATTACGATCCGTTCGTAGTGAGTGACTTCTATCTCCAGTTGTTCTTCGAGCATTTCTATTATGTCATCATCCCCTTCTCTTACCATAGTACAATAGACTGCTGGTCTGATGTCGTGCGGAATATTAGGATTTCTAGTAAAAATAGATGTTTAGAGATGATAACATTACACATTTAGAGGTAAGTAAATAAATTGATTTAGTACTATCAATTACAAACTGAATTATTGAAAGGTTAAAAGTAAAAAAAAAATATTTGAATAAATCTAGATACCCTTGCAAGGTTTTAAATTATTGATTTGAACAAAAAATCAATTTTCATTATCATAACTAAGAAATCTGGCCCCAAAGAATAGCCTCAAATAGAAACAAAGGAAAGCTTACATCGCGGAATCATCATTCGGATCATAGAACCAATCAATGGCTGCCGCAATACAGGGTACGTAGTTTGCTCGACAAGCGTGATCCATTACGAGTCCACGTGTCAGTGATACCATGGCGGCTTCATTTAACTGCGGATCAGGGGAAAACCCGATCTCATCCTCGAAGGTGCCAATCGTTCTCCGTACCATTCTCTGCGAATTAACGTAAAAGAACGTGATGTGCAAAACTATATCATTCTTTATTGATTATATACGTTACACCAGCAGCGTCAAAACTCTAGCTCTTATTTGTAAGTTATAAGTCATTGCGCTCTACATTTTCATCCAAAACACCAATTGGCATCTTGAATATAAAAAATTCATTCTTTTACATTTTATGCATTACATGAGGTATTTTTATCATCATTATTCATATAATTGCTTCCATGAATTGTTTGAATGCAATTATTTTATCAAAATAACTTATTTTATTCGTGCACATATTTATGTCTACGTCGGCAATTAAATCATATTTATCTACTTAATATCTGCAAATATAGCATTTACTTAATTATGATTAATGTCCAAGTTTGGAACTGGAATTGAGTATGGTCGTGTTTATTCGGTGATTAAATCCATGAGGGTGTTCATTAAATGTTTTTACAGAGCTGCCTATTATTGCTTCGAAGAGATTCGACGATGAAAATAAACGAATTACTAACTACAAAAAAGAAACCAGTTTATAGATACTGTATATAATTAGATGTCATTCGCTATCATGAAGTGACAGCTAACTGAATGTGGCATGTGCGTGTGTCCTGAGAAATGTGTCTGAAGAAAAGTAGTTTTCGTACTTTGAAAATTAATTTGACCGAATGACAAAGTGTTCATAATGGAACAAGTGTTTATGGAAACAAAATGTGACTTTCATTATAATTAATTTCATTTATATGTTAAGCAAAACGTTCAAGCCATGCCAGGTATTTTCGAACTTACAAGATAGATATCAGGATCCAAATCTTCATCTTCAGTAACCATGGCAACCAGATGTCTCTTCAAAAAGTTCATGTTTCTCACAAAAGCTTTCCACGGCGCGTACTCCGTTTCATGCTCCATGGCCAGCACTACTTGAAATGCTATGCCATAATCCAATTTACTTGCTCTTGCCAGATTAAGAGCGTCGTCGACCAACTAACAATTAAAAGGTTTCTAGTTGATTATACAATAGTTACGAAAAGTAGAACAATATACAAAATATATACAAATTTTATGTACATATGTATATGTATACATACAATTAAAC
This sequence comes from Mimoniades ocyalus, assembly GCA_018245615.1. Taxonomy (NCBI): domain Eukaryota; kingdom Metazoa; phylum Arthropoda; class Insecta; order Lepidoptera; family Hesperiidae; genus Mimoniades; species Mimoniades ocyalus. The sequence goes on from DWDV01000837.1 coordinate 7,690, forward strand.
ATATATTTATATAGATCCTGTTATATATTTAACTACTTCATCTGCTTTAAAAATAAATTCTATAACAACACACGCAGATGAAACAACTGCAGAATCCACATTTGACATCTAGTTGACCTTATATTTCATAGCTCCATTTGGTGACAAATGGCAATAGAATTTTAAACTAAATCACACTAGGTATTTAAATTATTTTCTGACAATATTTTCATTACTTACCGTCGCGCGATTTAGTGGATGTATTATTTCTCTTTCTTCTGGGTCTTCGAGTGCCTCAATAATATTTTCCCACAATTCATCCACATAGTTCACACGATAGTATCCTAGAAAATCAATATTTCATGGTAATTGATTTAAGCGCGAAAGAATTTTGTCAATTAGCGCAATATATTGAAAGATAAAGTAACACATTATAATTAGAATCCTTCTATGACATCCTTCTTAGCGAATTGAAGCGAAACATGATGAATTGCTGCTAAAAAAATATTGTAATTTTACTATCTATCAGTGAAAATAGACATTAATTTATTTATCGGAATATTGTAATTACCAACTAGTTGAATTACCTTTCCCTTTACGCTCCGTCTCCTTAACTAAAATTAAAATGTACTAACCTTGTCCCTGTATATTAAGCAACACCCAATCTTCTTCACCTAATTCCATTATGAAATTCTCTTGATTTCCCATCACAAACTGTGGGTGTATATCGTCGAAATTCGGATTAATACTAGTTGTGAATGAAATGGGAATCTCAAACTCCACATGTGCAGACGGCGTGAATGTGAAGTACTCCTGCAAGTGATACAAAGTTGGGTATAAGTATCGTACAATTACAATAAAATAAAAACATGGTTTGGGTTTATAGTATTCTTTGTTGAAAAAAGTCCTATTATGGTTTGATGTATGTATTAAGGTAGTTTATTGCATGAATATATTGTTTTATAATTCATCAGGCGAAATATGTCTATATAATTACATTCTATATTTTTTTCATATCTTGGTTTTTTTGTTGTTTTTGTGTAGCTTCATTCAATTTTGATCAAGATCTTAAAAGAGTTTGGTTATTGCTTTAACATTAGTAATATCCTAAAACACAAATAACATTAGTAAAACACATTCTTGAATTTTTTTTCGCGTTACTTGTGAATTTACTCTTATTTTATGTCATGCGGAACATCGTTATCGACATCAATAAATATCTTATCTATACCATTTTTCTTGTCTACCGCCTGCCATTCTATTGAGTAATGAATATGTCCTGTTGAAACAAGCAGAAATTTATTTTCTTCTGCAGTTTACGCTTCATGCGATATGAATTTGATAAAGCATGTATTCTTTATCGACATAGTGGATAGGATGACGCTAAATATTTCAAGTATGTAAAGTTATTTGATATCTTCATAGGATAACTCTGTATTAAGATAAATTATTTTTGGGGAAAAATAAAATTTTATTCTTGCTTATTTTGCCATTGAATAGGACCTCAATTGACATTATATCAATAATTATGTGGTGTAAAACGTCTCTTGGTTACGTCTATTTGGTTGTTCAATTTGAAATCAGAAAGTATGTAAAGAATGTTCTAGGCTGTTTGCTGGTATGGGATGATCTATGAGAAATTTAGAAATTGATCTATGAGAAATACGCTTTAATTTTTTAAATCTTAAAGTCCAAATAAAATGTTAAATTTTGAATTAATACCAAAAGGGTTAACATAATATATGTACCTAATAGTGGTAATAAATAGTACGATAAATATAACTGAGCTCAGCATATGTACGTTTATGACAAACAAATAATTGATGGTCATCTTTGTTAAATGAACTGAGCTTTGTATTGAAATTCAAAGTGAAAGCAACATAATACTAGATCCATTGAAAGAAAGCAGAGCACTGGTGCTTTGTTTTAATACAATTGAATAAGAAAACAATTATCATTGCTTACCTGTGTCAAACGTAAGGAATTTTGCCGATAGTCTACATTTACCATCGGGTATCCATTATTTTCTAGGTACGGTTCCAAGAAATCAGCAACATTATCGATTATGTCATTGCCATCAAACAACCATCCACTGTCGATCGCATCTATGAAGTTCCTAGTATTCACAGTGTTTAGAGCTCTGTTGAAAACAAGCGTTTTGTGAAAGTGGACTTAATTAAACGCTATAAACTACGCATTTTAGAGATTTTAATAGTTACGTCAAAAAAATTGTATCCAATGAAAAATGAAATTATATCTTATTCTGTTCCCAAAACAAGATTGGTAGAGAGATACTTTTCTTATTGTAAGGTTTTTAGTATTTCTTTTTCATTAATATGCTCTTGTAAAAATGTCGACTGCTATATAAGATTTTGTTTAAAATGCGTTTACGACGCTAATTTAAAAAATGACATAGGAATGAAGAAAAAATGTGTAAGTATGGGCTACAAGGGCTCAGCGCAAATTATCTTAGTAAAATAAGAGTATTACAGGTTTAGCTTCGGGATGAGGAGATAAAAAGAATAACCTTGTGGCAAGTAGTGCATTAGCCGCAACCTGAATGTAGTCTACCTCGTCGTCACTCAGAACTAGTCTCAACATGCGCATGATTGCTGGTGCCTTGTAATTTATATTGCCGTTCACAAAATCTCTTATCTCATGCTCGTCAAATATGTTATCACTTGGTAGCATCTGCTGAGATGTTATGTGAGCATCACGGAATAAGCTCTCTTGGAAAATGTCAGATGTGAATACAGTGTCCACGTCGATAACGCTCACGTCGTTCTCTTGCGCGCTGCCTTGGAACTGCAAATAAAGAATTATTTAACAATATTTGTCAAGATATTCACCACTGTTTTTCTTTCAAAAATGATTACCTGTATTTGCACACATCAAGATATTTTAAGAAAACGTATTCGTAATCAACTTATAAGTAAATGCTGAGCATGTAGCTTTTAACACGAAAATTACAATACAATTACAAATTATTGTTTATTTACATAATGGTGTTTGTTAAAAACTTAACAAATAAACGTATTTTCTTTTTTTCTTTCTTCTTTCTTCTAACAAAGACATTTAATGAAATAAAACTATGTGAAAAATGTTCATGAACAACAGTTTATAGCCCACCGCTTTTGTATACGGGTCTCCTTTCAGAAAAAGAGCGAAAGAAATTTAGTGCATATCAACAATCTTCAAACTCACCCGTCTCATCATTTCAAATCCTGCGTACTTTGCAAGGCCGGTGATGACCCACTGATGTCGCCAGTTCTCCGGGAACAACACGAACCCGAACCACTGTCTGGACATGGCTTCAGCGATAGTGGACAGCGCTGTTACTCTTTGTTTGACCGAATGTGTATTCGTCATAAGTATATATGGCTCCCTGTTAATAATATTCACACTTTAGTCAATATTTATAAAGGAAATCCTTTTCTTTATTTTTGTTGATAATTCTTGTTAATACTTGCACAACCGTTGTGGAGTAGCATTGTGGAGAATACTCTAGAATTCTGCTTTTGGCAGTGGACAGTAATATCCATAATAATTTTATCATCATCAACCTATTTTAGACCACTGCTGGACATAGGCTTCCTCTGATGGGTAATGCCCATAATCCACACGCTGGGATTGCAGGTTAGGGATCGCTGAGCACAGTTCTAGCACCGCCTACGCTGCTGACCTTAGGCGGCCAGGGCATTTAGCTGTGCCTAAGCCGACCGCGCCATACCGCGTACTGCCAGCGCCGAGTTTAGTCACCTCTTACGATACCCTGGATCTCGGCACGGGGTCGGGGAATGTATTCTTACTCCGCCTCGACACGGATTTAACAATAATTTTAAATTTTAAGTAAAATGTTCCTAATTCATTACGGTGATGTATTTTTAGCATGAAGTGTGAGAATCAGATACGTTAAAACGTTAAATAGAGGTTAAAGTTAACGTTATAATATAACGTTGATGTGAAAGTTATATGGTATCGTTGAGATTAACGTGCTTTAAACTTGTGAACGAAGAAAAATCTAACTGGAACCAAGCAAAAAAACTTCAATTATTAAAACCCTCTTGCCGAGACGCTCTGTTTGTTTTCTTTACTGCTATATCAATGCCACTTACCATATACAAACCGTTGACAATGCGTACCAATCTGTATTTGTGTCGGGGAGTGCAAATATATGCATTCGTCCGTCTTGGTTTAGTATAATATCAGTGTACTCCTTCTGAGTCCATTCGTTCAGGTTTGTAAAGTAGAAATTAATTGCCACTGACGCTTGACCTTCTTGGTTAGTGATACCTGGACGTATATACAGTAACACGTTGACAATAGGTATGTTGATGAAGTTCAAATTGTGGGCTACCATGCCCCATAGATGTAGTGAGCCTTGCAACGGCCTGAACGCGGTCCTGTGAAATAAATGGTAATAAAGTTCTTCAAACATACAACGAAGCAAATAATTAAAAATCTATTTGGGTCTAGCATGAAATTAGTTTATATATGAGCTAATACTTTTATATGAATATATTTGGTAAAGTAGAAGCGAATGTTGATAGAAGTGCTGAGGGAGGCCAAGATTAACCTATCTTAATCAAATAGGGAGTCAGAATTTTCGGTAACCGATCTACATATATGAAGAGAGTGATGAATGCAGAAGAAGCGCGGGAGGCATGTAAGGATAGAGATATTTGACACTCGGTGTTCTCTGGCTACCGTGAAGAAACAGGTGTGAAATATATGTATATATATGTAAAGTAGAATTAAGAAGAGCTCGCGGCAAAACACCTAGTCGCGCTGGTGTCTGGTAACTGTCTTCTCATGAAGAATGCCCTGAGAGAAGCAGAAAACGAAGCTAAATGGAAAGGACTGGCACACACCACTTCAAATTTCTTTCTGGGACACGACCATGCGACGGAGATGCGACACAGAAGAACAGATGTGCCTCTCCTGTGTGATGAGAGCATTCCTGTATGATTATATAGTAATAATATTAGGAAAATACTTACTCACTGTTTTCTTCTAGCATCGAATTGGACACCATATTCGTGTAACCCATATCGTTGAAGGTGAACGAAACAGTTGATAGTTCGGGGGTTTCATCAACGCAAGGAAAAACTCGTCGGGCATTTATTGGGTGCAAGTTCATAGCTATGTAATCACTGAAACAGCAACATAAAGTCATATTTAAGGTAGAGTGGTTAAAAACGAATAGAAAATTCGCTATGCCTGTTACCAAGAAATATATAGTTTCTTTGGCAATTTAGGAGACTTATTTAATCAGTAATAAAGACCTGAAAATTATGTTTTAAAAACTCCCTTTTGTGAACCATTTCGTTACATCAATAACCCCTCTAATGACTATGAATTAAACCGCCTAGACTCAGGTATGTTTTTTCGGGGTGGCCCAACTAATTCTTAGTCATGTGTAAAACTCACGAAACATTTAACAATAAAACCATAAACAATAATACATAAACACATTTAACAATAAATTAGAAGACCATAGTTTTCCGGGGGTGGCTACATGCGGATTGAGAGTACGATACATATCCTTCAGAGAATATTATAGAAAACCGTGTAGTACGTATACTTCCTCAGTTATCCTTGTCGGCGACAATGTGGCTAAGATGTATCCTTATACGTATAAATATAATAATAAATACGTTTAAGATAATAATAAAGTGAGATCATGGAGAGATCGGAAACTACCGAAAACTACGATATGTGTAGATCCAAATTATAATAATTATACATTAATTTACACAACTATAGCTTTTTCTTGCCAGGTTGTAGGTCCTGAATTCCTTTGATATTATTTCTATACTGTAATTCTAATACGGCTACATAATGGCAGACATTTAAAATATATATTTATTTTATGTTAATATTTTGTCTGCTCTCATATTTAAATACGTGAAATACTGATAGTAATTAATTCAGAATAATTTATTACTTTTCATCGGAGTTTGAGATGAATAGCCCTTTGTCATCATTGCGTAGTGCTGCAGTATATTCTATAATAACCACATATAATGAACCTTGAATATTTGGCTCAATTTCTAGTATATCATTATCCACATTAAAGTTGTTATTTGCTGCATTATCTTCAGTGAACATCCCTACTTGAACTGATTGAATAGTCAAGCCTTGACAATGGAATTTTAAATCATTTTCTCTCGTGGCATCATTTACTTGAACAGTTAAAATGGCACGTCCACGAAAACTGTTACCGTCGCGTGTTATTTCAATTACATATCTTGTTACTTCTTGTCCAGGACGCACTTCGCTGAATACATTGTGTCGGGAGATTTGAGTACTCTGTTTTGCGATTTCATTAACAGTAGCATTTATGTCTTCGTATTTCTGACGTACAGATGGTAATTGCGTTGCATATGTTTTATCGTCAGTCTGCCGAGTGCTATGAACGATGTTAAATATTTTATCTCCCACATCCTCTGGTAAATTAGACATCATTAGATCTACGTCTGGTATAGGTGATGAAACATTGATTATTGGTAATGAATCGGTAAAAAATATGACGGATGAATAAAAAAGTAAAACCGGTATCCAATAAAATGTCAACCAAACCATTTTTCTTAAACTAAATGGCCGGCTGATCCACTGCACTTTCACGTTCCATGCGATCGTTTCACAATGAGTCCTAGCGGCAAATATGTGAAGAGAATCAACGGATGCGCCGTTGATAATGTCATTAAAGACATGATAACATGGAACGTCAGCTGTCGTAATACAAGATCATCCAAATTTTCTTACGACTTATAAAAGACTATATTTTACAGATTGCGAGTATTCCTAAAATTTTGTGAATGAAATCATTTGGAAGCTAGGATTTTACAATGGGCAGCGTATATTATGTTTGTACGTTTCATTTAACATCCGAGTTCATTTAGCACTAAATTAAAAACCTTAAGGCCGCCATGACAATTAGGAACGTTGTGGAAAATGTAATATACGTATCAAAAAGATTAATGAAGTCAGAAATCGATAACAGGCGCTGACAAAATCCAATTAACTGAACTGAACATTTCAGCTTGCAACATATGTGTGAATTGTTTTCTTGCAGTTTGGTTAATAGTACGTATGAATATAGTGACACCCTTATTTTGCCACGTGTAATCCAAAGAGTATATTTTTGTAGAGGTCCTGGGTTATATTCCTGGGTCGGGCATAACAAAATTTTTTTAATTTAGATTTTCGAGGAGGACTTAGAATCTGGATATGTGC
>DWDV01000838.1:0-14896 GCA_018245615.1 Mimoniades ocyalus
CTCCTCTGCCTACCTCTCCTGGGATTACAGGCGTGATATTACTTTTTTTATTACAGCCAGCAACGTTTGTTTTTGAACTGAAACAAAGTGACGAAGAGCACAATTTTTTTCCATTAATGACCCGGTTACTACAATCAAAAAGTTTTTTACAATATAAAATATGGCATTGCGATAGATAATAAGTAAAGTTCCAACAGTACCTATATTACAGATTACGTGACTGTTTGAGTCGAGCTTCATAAATATTTGCTTAGCGCTCAGCAAACTCAACCCGCGCCAAGCAAATGTAACTTTCCAGACGTTTAACAATAAATCTTATTACAAATGTGACTTATGTACTTACACATAAGACATAAAATACCGTACACGAGTTCTTACTATAGGATACAAAACAATTGAAGTTCACCTGTGCTCATGTTGACAGCTCCCGTTTTCGAGTGTTGCCCTTTATGTGTGTGCGTGTGTGTTTTTTTCAGTAAGTGGTTAATCTATATTTGCTTTATTAAAATAAGACCTTACATCATATTAGGGGATTGCTGGTAGGGCAAATATTGTTCTAATGTTATATGATGCATCTTCTTTAACCAAATTCGTTATCATAATTTTATATTAACTTTGTTGTAAATGATGTAATTATTGTAATTATTATATTATTTATTATGCCAATACTTAACATCACGCCTGTAATCCTCGTAGAGGTAGGCACAGGAGTGCAGTACACTCGCACGTTCCACCAGTTACGTTTACGTCCCACTATGGAATAGGAGGTGAGTCTATTGCCATATACCGGACACCAATCCAGACTCCAAGCCACTAATAGAAATAGTGGCCAACCCGTGATTTCAAACCAGGACCTCTCGACCGGCAGTCGCGCCTGCAACCACTCGGCCGACGAGACAGAGTTTACGTATTATGCCATTTTTAATGACAAAAAGAATGCATTGAAAAGACACGTTAATAGCATAATAATTGTACTTCTGGGTATTATATAAAATATTCATAGTGTTTCTAACTTGACATCTCTAGTAGTTGCTCGGAGTCTAGATTTATGCCCGTATATGGCCATAGACTCACCCGATATTCCATCGTGGGACTTATAACGAAAGCTGAAGGGTGGGGGTGTACTACACTCCTCTGTCTACACCTTCAGGGAGATACAGGCGTTTTTTTACGTTTTACGAATAGTAACTTTTGAAACTTTTTGAATGTAAATAACAAACCAAAAACAATGGGGTCATTTTAACAGCCATCGCCATTGGAACATAACGATCAAGTACACAAGGCATGTGACGAATTTCGCATCTAATTATGTTACGAGTATTTCTTGAATGAAAAGAGTTGTGAATATCAAACAAGCACATCAGTTATGTAACGATAAAAACATTTGCCACGCGGCACTTTCTGCCTGGCCCGTATTGGACCAGGTGACATAATACTAGCAATAATAATTATAATATACGTGTGTTAATTTTACATACAATTATATTACTTTTGAATATTTTTTCAGTATGAACGTTTGATAACAACCAGTTACGTAGTAATCTTGTTGCCAGCGGTCGTCTTTTTGTTGAGGCGAGGCTCTAGTACCGAGGTAGCGTTCGTAGACAACTCCATGTTGCCAGACGGGGTTCTAAGCATTTTAAATTTAAGTTCCGTTTTACATCTACTACTGTATCATCACGCCAGGTCCCTTACGGGGTAGGCAGAGAGCACCGAGGGCCAAATATCTCTATCCTTAGAGACCTCACATGCTTCTTCTGCATTTGTCACTCTCTTCATACACGAGCGCCCGTTTCGGGGACTGACCAGTTTTTGCGAATTAAGACATGGGGAAGTCAGAAGTCCCCGAATCCGGGGTGTATATGAAGTCTTATTTTCGATCACAATTGCCTGTTAAAAATATGCATTTTTAAAATCCTGATAATATTTTACAGATGCTTGTTTTTCAATATGCAATTTTTTTGCAAATTAGAGTGTTTATACAACCTCATTTTAATTTTTTTACCTTTAAATGATAATATATTTATTTTGGAAAGTATATACACTATGGCTTTAAATTATCCGTTAGTAATCATGGACAATATGTAATATATATTACTTTAATGTATTATATAAGCAAAATATATTAACTAACAAACATTTAAGGAATAAACAGTGAAGATTTAAATATCAAAAAAAATGTACAGTAGCTGGTAGCTGAGATGCCTTATTAAAAATAAGCAACATATTGAACCAAAGGTTGGTTACATCTGTGCATGATTCTCTCGCATCCAGCTGCGATATCTTCATTTGGCGGCAGGTGTCACGTGGTTCCACAGCCGTCTCATTCACACTCACTACCAATCCATAGCCATCTCTTTCCCTTTTGTGTCCCACCTCTTACCGGAGTTTGTAAGCCGTAGTTTTATATTTTTTTCATCTTATTCGGTTGAGACTTTTATTTATTTCTCTGGAGTTCCTGTCGGACACAAATAAATACAATTTCCAATAAAATAAGTACACGCTGAGGTTACGACAGATAAATAAATGTTAAGCTTTTTCAATGTATCTTAACATACCTAGGTACATTCGTCACGGGATTTAATTTCGAAATGGGATTTAAAGTTTACTATTATTTTTATTAAAAACTCGCTGCGGCTAGCGGCAATGTAGGTACAAAATTAATGGTGATATCATGTTTGATATAATTGCGGGAATTAAATTAATGACGATCATCAACACTTTTATCGTTCCACTACTAACACGGTCTCTCAGAATGAGAAGGTTAATGCCCTCGCGATAAACTTTATCGTTTTTGACGCGAACGTATAGTATCGAAACACTTCCCCATAACACTGTACTTTCAACTGCTACCTGCAACTGTGAACGAATGCCGATATTGATTTTTCCCGATTCGTACAACCTGGAATTATTCAAAATAATAGTGAATAGGCACTTTCTAAGCTAGCGTGCAACATCCTAGGCTGCATCTCGTTCTCCGTGAGGTGAGATAGCAGTCAAACATGAGATTATTGCTCAATAAAAAAAATGACTTTTATTAAACACGCTTCTAATTTTCGCCACGAATAAAATTAATTTTCTCAGAACTGTTTAACGAGAATTATTAATTGATTGAGATATAAAGAACTTTTGTTTTAATCGCCTTAAGCTCACGTTCGTCTGCGTCCTCACCTAATGGTAAGCTAGATGTACATCGCTTAGGATGTAACACACTTGCATAGAACGCGCCTATTCAATCTTGTCTAGAATAATTCCAGGTCTGTAAATTGAACGTCGGCCTTCATCACATCATGGACAGATCACGAATAAGTGCATAATACATCAACGTTTAACAGAGAAAAACTTTCACGCTGCGCCACAATCAATCACGCGTCCAAATCGGGGCGATCAGTCATCACGCTCGATATAACACGCAGTAATTCCATGTCAGATGCCGATTTACAACCGCTACCTGAGAGATATGACAGACGCTTTCATGCTACGATGGACGGTGCGTTATAACTTCTATATCGACCGATAACATGGAAGCAGTGATCCTAGAAGAAGAGCCTAGTGGCTCGAAACTCAGCCTCATTCAGAAGGGTCTCGGCTTCAAGCGTGGCTCTCACTTATTGTATTATAAAAAATAATGACATTTATTTCTTGTCCCAACATATAGCATAAAGTAACCTATGTTGCAAGAAGCGGTGTCATTCAATATAAAGAATATTATTATTATATATTCACACTAGGTCCCGTACTTAGTGTAAAGCGAGCACTCAGTGACAAATATCTCTTTCCTGATATCTCTGACGTGCTTCTTCTTCATTGGCCAGTCTCTTCATACATGCACGCCCGTTTAGACTTGTTTAATTCTAAGTTCTTATTACTCACTATATCGAGTGTTGTTAAAACCAGTTACTATATCCCTTCGTAGTTATTTTATTTAATGGTGTCACTTTAGAGAACATAAAATAATGATTTATTGCATCTGATTTATACAGATATAAGGTAACATAGCTACCTGCTTGCGACTTTGTTGCATTAACAGACTACAGATATTGGTTTTTATGGGTATTAAAAATAATACTTTAATCACTCCGTCTTCCCATTCTCCTAGATTAAGCAAAATCGAAGTATTATTTTGCTAATGAATTTTGATAATTAAACCAACACTAAAAACAATTTTTTTTTTGGAAAAATAATATTTTCTGAAATGACTCTTTCGACTTTTACGACATCCATTAAGTTTCAACTTTATAGACATATTTAAATCTTGTTAAATATGTAACTCCATTCGTTAAAGTGAAATAATCCATACGTCAAATACGTAACATGAGTTATTCGGAACAAAAAAATAAAAAACGTTTGTTTACAAGAGTTAATGCAAACAAACCACGCAAAAAAACCAACATATTAAAGACTTCAACGCGCTGGAGGCATGCTGACGATAGTAGAGACAAATAATGTGCGTCAAGCCAAACAGAAATTGTACGCATCCTATTAGTTTCATTATCCCAGTTTCGTTTGTATGATGAATAGAAATATCATAAATAGAAGGAGTACTTTAATAACATGTTAAACATCATTACTATTTTATACGCTAATAAAAACAACACCAGAAACCTAGCAAATAAATTTATGTTATCAGTTAGTAAAATCATATTTAAAGTAATTGGTCAATTAATTTATAACTACATTATAATTACACACCGAAGCAACTAATTAATTACCTTTATAAAATTGCAGTTGCCATAAACACTTGTGCGTAACAGCTGTTTTAAACTCATTTAATAGTTAATTAATATTTCGTAATAATATTATAAATAATGTAAATCTTTTCTGCTGTAGTATAATTTAATGCCAAGTCAAATTGTCAACGTTTGTAAGAATATGTATTACAAGATAAAAATTAAAGATAGGAATAAGAGGATTAAAAAGAGTTCTATCGTATTAGTTGTAGAATAATGTATAGCAGAGACTTCATATTTTAATTTTATTAAAAAAAAGGTAAATGTTGATGGAAGACCTGAAACATAAACTGAATACTGAAATAAAATTTTGTACATCGAAATAATTTAAATACGTATATATACAATTTACATAAAACCCAATAAATGTAATTGGAAACATTGCAGTGGTTGCAATATTTCGATTAGAGTTTTTATAACATATTTTAAAATTGAAGACGTTTAATAACTTTAATAAAAATAGTGCACTTAGTATCCCATGTTGCATTCTGCTTTTTTTTACTTATTTTTTCACTTACAATTAAACTTGCAGCTTTACCGGCATTTAAAATAATTACATGCCATAAACTTATGATGTTAAATGAAAGGCGCTAATATAGTTTTATCATCATATGCTTTTAAGTAATTACTTCATTTAAATATTAAATAAGAGCAATGGTCGCAGGTGAGTATTTATCGAGTCATCGTTAAGAATCATGTTGAAAACTGGTTAAAATATGGTGATAACTCTGACTATTCATTCTAAAAGCTTCACTGCAAATGGACGTCCTTTATTCGTTGGCCTTAAGAAATAATTAAATAATTTCGTTAAATAATCTCAAAACTTTAAGTAAATATTAAAATTTAATGGTTTGTGCACATGTTGCTTTTATAGTGTATCCTAAATTAAAGGCTAAACTTTTCAGTTAAAAATTAATGTCGTCAATTAGTTTTAATATAAGCAATTATTGTTAGACGTCACTGTATTTTTTTTAATACGATGCACAGAAAGATAGGTATTCAAGTTTTAAAATATGCTAATGATAAAATCTTCGGAGCTCACTCAGTAGCGAGTAATACATATGCATATTTCACGACATCCCGACTAGTTTCTCACAGAGAATACGCTTTTGTAACAGCAATTAAATGGAAATACCTTGATTGATATCCCAATTAACGTTTTCACTACATGTATAAATGAGATAGCCGGGTACTTGCACAGATTCGAGCAATTAAAAAGTTTGGTGATGACCGCTGACACTTCTATTAGAAATTTTTTGTTCCGAAAATCCCAATTTGATTTATAACTAATAACTTTTCTATTGTTAAAATGACTGGAAATCATAACTGTCCTATCTTAATGTGCAAATTATAATTATTATAACTATTCATTTACACAATAGTGCTATTTGTATACGGACACATATATTTCATGACCATTAATTTTAAAAGAACATATAAAATAAGCAGTCAAATATACACCAGTCTAATGCACCCTTTACTGGTCAACAATATATAATAAACATATATGTTTGTACTTGTAATATATATAAAATCGTTCATAAGTTCATTAAGAACATTTAGGAACCTTGCTCAGTCGAGTGGCGCAGTAATGTAGAGTATGTGAGAAAGCAAGTTAATTGCGTTCGGGGCTCGACGCCCGCGAATATGCCGAGCGTTGAACTTTACAGACACGCGGGCATGTAATAATGTCAGTGGTGTATACGTATAAAAGTTCATTATAATACTACCTTTTCTTTTTTGTATTATTAATACTTAAAATAATGCTTAAACATTCTCCGTGACCCCTGCCCAACAGTGGAACGATAAAAGGGTTGTGATCATTAAGTTCACAGAATGTTACATTTTTGTTATAACGGTATCACAATAAACAGTTTAAATAAATTATGTATATCAATATTATTCGGTAATAAAATAATGTTGCATTTCGTGTTTATACAATAAATTACATAGATACATGACGTATGTGAAACAAACAGTCTTATTACGTTTATAGTAAACAAACTGTAATACAAGAAAAATATTAATTTTACTCTTAACTAAAACTTACAGTATTATATGTATGTAGGTACAAATATGTGTTTGACCTTTAAGATCTCATTTGAAACAAGACGTTACATTTAAGAGGGCTTTGCACGGCGCACAGAGCCGCTCAATATACATACTTTATAGATACAAAACTCATTAAATATTAGCTATATTACATCATCGTGCCACGTTCTTTACAGGGTAAGCAGAGAGTACCGCGTCCTTAATGTCGCTAACCTTACAGACCTGTCATGCAACTTCTACATTTATAACTCTCTTCACACACACGTCGGTTTCGAAGGTTTTTGCCTCCCTTATTTGTCAATATTTAACATATTTGCTCAATATTAGTATTGGTCTTTCTCGGTACCAGCCTCCATTAAACATTCCCATTGTAATTTAATAATTCTGTGAGTATACAATATAAAGAAACACAATAATGTAACAACTGACCTGCCTTGCCCGTTGGTGCAGTGGTTAGTGAACCTGGCTATTACGCTCAGTCGTGGGTTCGAGTCCCACTCAGAATAAATTTTGTGATGAGCACTAGTATTTTTTCAGTGTCCAAGTGTAAAAATTATCTATGTATTTATGTGTAGTTTATCAGCCGTCTGATTACGATAACACCAGCTCTCGTGATACTTACGCTGGGATCGTATTGGCGTCGTATGTGAAGATGTCCCAAGATATTATTATTAATTGGCTATAACCATTGCAATTTCATCATTATCATCATCCTGTATGAGTCTACTTCTGACGTTCTTTTAATATAATGTCTATTAAATAAATTATAACTACGTCCAACGATGGTATCAGTCTTAGCTTGTTAACCGACATTGATTAACGATTCATTAAGTTCACTTGTTCTATGCATGTTTACTTTTTATCGCACTGGTTGAGGTTTTATTCTGGTTTTATTTTTATATTAATCAACAGTCTTATGTATTAACTTGTACAATAAAAATCAAAGTTACTGTAATTAAATTGTGTTTTAAAATAATCTTTGTAGCTTAAATTTGTTGAAAAACTGCTGTAAGACTACCAGTGTGGACTGCCTAGATAAAGTCTATCTTACCTACCTAGAGTATACACTACCTACATGGAGAATACCCTACTTATAAATGGGCTTCTATATCTACATTAGGGTTACTCTACCTAAATAGAGTCTACTCTTCTGCTGTAAAGTCCACCCATACTGAGGTCTCTTTACCTAAATAGAGTCTACTCTACCTATGTAGAGTCCATTCCACCTATGTAGAATCCACTTAACCTACATAGAGTTTAGAGGCTAGTCTAGTCTCGTAGGCACTATGGTTTAATTATTTAAATTTGTTTTCCCATTTCTAAAAGTTTCGGGTTTGAATCTGCCCGTCCATCTTTGTATTTGTATACTCGTATGTACCTACGTTTTTGTTACTCGTTAAAATAAATAATATGTTAAAAACATACACATAATGAAGTAACTATATGTAAACTTTTAAAAATGCTACACTTCACTTACATATTGTGTACGATTACCATAAGATTCAACAAAAAGATTCCAATTTTTACATTCCCAATATAAAAAATTTACAATTTAACCTTTCAAAAACACATGAAACTACTTATCGCAAACGAAGTGTGACTTTTGTGATTCTGAACGCCGTATACCTACTTATAAATTCTCGACTCACGCAAATTAAGAACCGATGCAGGCGCACGATTATGTATCTGTGATCGGTGCTCGCGCGATCGGAGGATGAAAGGGCGTGTAATAACAAAAACGGCGAAGGCGAGACTCGTCGCGTATAACAACTTCATCGGCGCTAACAAGCGGCTTGGAATACGTATGCCAGCTTGTTGGCACGTCGCCAGATCGTCCCAATAACTGGAAAGCAAATACACTTAGGTTAATAGCACATTTCTAGAACCTTTTTTACCGGAGATCAAAATGCTCGCAAACAGTATTTTTATACAGTACAAAAAGTATTTTTTTGATGCTTCATTGTAGGAATTATTTCATTGATTCGCAATATAATATATATTTAACACAAAATTCCTCGATTTAACTGTAACTTTATACAATCCTTAAAATACAATATTTTGTATAAACCTTGGTATGTGTTAAAATTTTCATGCTTAAGGTTCTAATATTTAATTTGTATGAAATATAGCTTTCCCGTCTCACCGACAGATCTGGTGACCCTACCGAAGAACGAGTTCCGGAGACACGAGTCCATTATCACGACCACAAATCGAACGGACACAAAAAAACGAAGATTACACAGAATTACACTGCATCGGATAAATTCTCAGTTTCCTGCAATAAACGTCGCGCGGGCTGTAATGTCGTCACGCAAGCTTTCTGTGCCTTCGTCATACGCATCATACTTTACGTTTATTCTACTCAACTGTTTTATGAAGCAATCTCATATTGCATTTGCTTTTTATAGAGTATGTTTATTTCAGGATTAACATATTATTATTATTTTATAGTTGCGCTACGTCCTTTACGGGTAGGCGTTGAGTGCAGAGTACATCTATTCTTAATATTTCTATCTTTTATATATCCTTGATATATCTTTAATATATCTATGCTTGGTATACCTATTCTTAATATATCTACCCTTAATATATCTATACTTATTATACCTATCCTTAATATGTATATGCATCCTTAATATATCTACCCTCAATATATCTATACTTATTATACCTATCCTTAATATATGCATCCTTAATATATCTATCCTTAATATATCCATCCTTATTATATTTATCGTCAATATACATATCTATCCTTACGGATCTAACCATCTTCTTATACATATATTGATCACTGTCTTCATACACGTCGGTTTCGGAAACTTTTTTAAATAATTAGGAGAAAGAAAACTTTTATATCCACTCGGAAGTACATGCTTGCTTTTTGTCGACACTAATAAAAAAATATAACATAAGATCTCACATTTAGTTTCCCAAAGGAGTTATGCTAATGTTCAGTAATCAGTAAAATTAATTTTTTATGTATTTGTATACTATTTTTAGAAATATAGGGCGAATTGGCACCTCAAAGATACATACATACATGTTTGAAATTATTGCCACAGTATATCAAATGTATATTTTACAGTATTGGTGACATCACCATGATATCTAATAAAACCTGACCCTAAAGGACTTGCGATAAATAATTATACACCTAGGAACGAGATAAAATTTCTAGCTGTCTCATATTGTAAGCAAAGGCAAAACGACTTTCTTCATCTCAACTCACAAAGGTCTTACTTAATTGCTACCACGTTATTCATTATATTACAAAAAGTACAATTTCAAAGGGCCCTACATCCGGGACACGTGTGTTTCCAAGTGGGTGTAGGCTCCTGCCGCCCACATCTTGTTAGGAACGAGTCGTAACAAAAAAGAATAGCGATTAAAACTGTAATAATACTTTATAAAATAGACATGTTAAAGCAATAAATGCAATCATTAAACAAAAGTAACTTTAATCGTAGTGATGTTTTTTTTTTCATATTTCTCATCATCATCACCATCAAACAAAATTCGAAAATATTGTTTCCATGACCTTAAGTGTTTTTAACATCTTAAAAAAGCGCTAACCTAGTCATAGGCAACAAATCTATTAAATGAGGTGAATTTTCCAATGCATAGAGAAAATATCCACTATGTAGGTACATATTCGTATGGCCCCAGTCGTATGTGAAAAAAGTCACTTAAATCTCACGTCAAGGACAGGAAAAAATTATCTAGTCGATTGTATTTTAATTACGGACACCGTTTTATGCATACGAGGACGACGAGCCAACGTTGATGGACATCTCACGGCTAAGATTGTATAATCTGTTACGATATATGAGTATCTTAACATCGTTTCACTGCACCTCTGTTTCTAATCTGCATTTTTTAAATATGTCTCAGTGTAACTAAGATTATTGAGTAATAATTATGGAATAATTATGAGCAATAAATTGAAAAACATATTGTTAATATTGCATCGTTACGCCAACTCAGTTCCAGGGTAGGCATAGTGTCAAATATCTCAACCCTTACTGACAGAGCGATACTGTTGCACATTCACCACTGCCTTCATACTCGCACTCGCACGTCGACTTTGAAGACATCTAGTCAGCCATCAGCCAGCCATGATATATTTTTTTTTTCAATATTTAAAATATTTGATTTTTTTTTAGATTTCTTATAAACTAAATAAACATTTTTAATTTTTATGTATATATTTAAAAAACCCTATGTGGCATGGTTCCCAAAACACTTCCAGTATTACCCCGTTGAATTATGAAGCAATATTATAATAATAAAAAAAGTATAATAATAAGAAACGAAAAATATAATAATAAAAATTGAAATATTACTTGACTTTTGTTATAATCAATATGGGGCTAAATGAGTACTGAAATCTACGGAAACAAACATCGCTAAAGCTTAAAACTCACATGTTAGATTTATGCAAGTGAATAAGAAACGCAAAACGTAAAAGAGGAAGCAAAATTATATACATGAGTGCTAGCTGCGCGCTGCGAGCACCGCCCGACGAGTTAATCAGACGAGCTAGGCCAGCGGTTCTCAAGTTTTGTACATTACGCTCCATCAGAACATTATGAAGAAGATTGACATTTTTCGTAACGAATACATTCACAGCGTTTACAAATCTTTGAGCAATTCTTGGAGTAAGCGTTTCAACCATCCGTTTTAAAACAAAGAGATACAAACTCAACAATGAAAAATTGTGTACATACATATTTCAACAGAAAACCTGTTATTAACGCCTACGATTTATAAAAATCGTACATTAAGCTTAATCCAAGGTCAGTTGTTAAAAAGCATACAATTAAATTATCAAAACAAAACTTTGAACTCCATTGTCGAATAATGGAACATAATGAGTGTATCGGCGGCGGCGAGGCGGAGAGCAGAGCTCACCGCAGCTGCCTTTGTCCGCGCGGACCCGCTGACGACTCTATCCAGCAACGCCAGACAGTATAATAACAGGAAACCATCCCCATACGTAATGCTTGTAGGATAAAACTATATTCCCTATATGTGGGAGTGTACTATACTTGTCTGCCTTGTTCAGAAATTACAGGCGTGATGTTACGTCCTTTATTGTACACTTGTTATTATATCCTCAGGGTAAGTTCCTTATTAATTAGGCAGAGAGGCAGATTACTATCCTTACAGAGGTAGTGCTTCTTCTAACAAGTGTCAAACAGGCGGCATGCCTGTAATATATTTACTACAGATATGACTAACCAACTTATGACTGAAACATTGCATAGTTCGTTAGTCTTACTTACAACCTAACTTTATTAAGACTTTATCCTTACGCAGGGGTCCTTAGCGGATAGGCACTGAGCACAAGGTGCCAGATATGTTTGTATTTATGGACTTGACTTGTTTCTTTTGCATTCATCCATCTCTTCATACCGTCACACGTAACCCGGTTTCAGAGACTTTTGAAATATTTACATGTATGCATTTAAAATTATCAACAGACGGACGTTGCAGTGCACTGCTGGACATAGGCTGGGCATGCGGGTCGAGGATCACAGAGCACAATTTCTCGCATAAATATGTGTATTATTATTATTATATACATTTAAAATATTACTTCTATATATGTACATACAAATACCAACAATAATATTATACAATTGTGAAACGCGCTTACTAAATCCCCAATTACTTATTGAGTTGTAACCATAAAGCATCTATCCAAAGTAAGATATAAAGTTATAAAGGCTACATCGTAAATCGAGTCGGGCTACTAATGAAGCCTTCATAGGCGCGCGCCACGCGGCTCCATAAAGTCGACCATCCCTTTGATCTCGCCGCCGCGGCGCAGCGACAGTGCGGAGGCGCTGATGCTTTTATAAAAACCCAATGATTTATTCCACGTCCATTCAACCCCGGCGTTGGGAGTTTTTATGAAAATGATGTGGCAAATAAGCTTACGGTTCGACTGGATAATTAGCCACCATAACCATCAAATGTGCGAAATCTTTATTGCCATGACAGTTTTCTTCGCATATCAGATGAGCTGGCAATTTACCACAGGCATCTCCGCTGCATAACCTTCAAATCAAAGCCAGTGACTCATCAAGAATTAGAATTTTTCTCACCAGAACAGATTTACAGCCACAAATAATTTTCTACGTACAAATTCTTCATTATATATTCTTGTTTTTATCTTAAATTTTTGAACTCATAATACATGAACCTAAATATTAAAGTAGATATATAAAAATTGTTATATGTACACCTAGTCCATAGTGGGACGTAAACGTAACTTGTGAAACGTGGGAATGTACTACATTGCACTATCTTTTCGGGGATTACAAGTGTGCTTTTACGTACTATGTACGTATGAAAATACATATATACAATAGTTAATTATACAATAGTCACCAGATCCGCTATTAGTCAATCGCAACAAGTCTGCATGTGCTAGTAATTTGTTCAAAATAAACACTTCAACACACGAGATAAATAAATGAAAAGAGCAATGAGGTTTTTATCGCTACGCATTTTTCTTACGCTAATGGCATGTAGATGTCGCACTCAGCTCTCCGAGAAATATGCAAAGTGTCACCGAGTTCACTCTTTCACTGTTTATTTTTACTTGTTTATTTTACTTAATACTGGAACTACTGGACATAGGCTTCCTCTGAAGGGTTATGCCCATAACCCCAACGCTGGGTTCGTGGATCGGGGATTGCAGAACAGTCTCTCGCACCACTTAAGCTGGTGCCCGTAACAGCCAGGGCATTTAGCTGTGCCTAGGAAGACTACTCCATACCGCGATCTGGCAGCACCTGGCATTAATTATTAATCAATATTAATACTACATGCACAATAATAACTCTATATATCTAACATTAGTATCATTTTATAAGTTTTACATATTTCGCATTGCGAAAGCAACAAATAGAATTGTATCATGTGAGCGAAGCTATTTGGAGTTTTTAACGCCACATCTGAGCACAATGCAATCACTTAAGAGTACTAAGTAAAGATGAACGACAATATCATGATCACAATATATAACAATATTTGTTTCTAACTTAAAAATTGTTCAAAGTAATCAATGCTTTACAAAGAGGAAATATTTATGTATGACATTAACGTGTAACTAATGTAGGTATTGTATGCGCGGCAGACAAAGCCTGCCACATCTGTGTGATAAAATATTGTAATAGGCGCTACCGTGCACGTGATCAGCTTACAAGAATATTCTATATTAAAGGTTATAGAGTGCAACGAATAATAGAAATCATTATTACCATTATTATTATTATTTATTAATAATATGCTTACTTCCTGTATCTTCTAATAAAAATCTACAATAACACAAGTGAATAAAACTTATTATTAATCGCATTGAACTCAACAGTGTGGCACATGACAGCTCTGATCTCAACGTCATTATCATCACAAACTACTGCTGGACACGGGACTCTTTTCGACAGCCTCTTTAATGTAAAAAAGGGTAATCCAGTTTCCGGAAATACGGAAAATGTAAATTTCTTTTCACAGCTCGATAAACTCAACATGCAAACCTTTTTGTAATTCAACACCATCGTTTCTTGTTTCTTTTGTTTTTGAAGTCGCCAAAATAAAGTGATTTATTTTAAATTTGGAGAAATAAACGAATGAATGAAATGAGTGAGTTGGATTAATGAAAGCATAACGTATAGCGCCTAACGCATGTTTTTGTACATATCGAAAATTAAAACCAAAAATTTTATAATAAAGAAATTATATATTCATACATTTGTATTAAATCGACATGTTTCCACAACCTATAAAAAATTAGTGCAGCGTAAGAAACTGGTAAAATAGAATTAAATATATTTAATTTTCTTGTGTCTATATATCTACTGAAAATTTAAAAAAAAATACGATTGCGAATAGAGCTCTTCAAACTCACATTCATGTCTTTTATAAAAAATAAATAAAGACACATACTTTAAAGCTAAATTATTAAAGAAACAGAAGCTACAATAGTTAATATCCACATAATAAATAATCAAAACTGTTGTTGGTCTGTTTATTTTAAATCCTGGCTCAGTATTTCTCTGCACGATACATACTCGTATTCCAGTGAGGCATTGTTTATTTTC
>DWDV01000839.1:0-14895 GCA_018245615.1 Mimoniades ocyalus
AAAATTAAAATCGTTATTAATGTAGCGTACTCAATGCACTTTCCAATGATATCAACATTTAATTAATAAAACGTATGTACTAGCTACTACGGACACTAAAAACAAAATTTTTAAGAGGAGCGATTTTTGTGACGCTAAGTATATATTTAATTATTCAAAATATAGACTGCCTGTTAGCCGTGTGGGTTGCAAGTGCGACTGCCGATTGGGAGGTCTTGGGTTCGATCCATAGGTCGGGCACTACAAAATTTTTCTAATTTAGATTTTCTATTAATTTCTTGGAGTCTGGATATGTGCCAGATGTATGACAATAGGTTCACCACCTATTCCATAACTAGTGAAACGTGGGAGTGTTCTACATTCCTCTGCCTACCTCTTCGGAGATTACAAGCGTGATGTTACGTTTACGTTTTACGTATATAATATATAATTATTATTATTATTCAATATGTTCTGATATTTTCTCATATATAAAATATTTCTCTAACTATCAACACATACAATCATTGAAGCAAGATACATTTTAACACATATAATGTATATTAAATATTTTAGAAATATACAAAAACACTTTTATTGTTATCACATACTAAACCTGAGAACCACAATATGGGCACATGTAAAATTTGCTTCATGCTAAGAAATAAAAATATAGTTTCTGTGGTAAATGTAAAATAAAAATAACTTTACTAAATTAAACTTATAGTTACATAATTAGCTTTCACAATACAAAATATCATAACGATAGCAAAACAAGAATAAGTGTACAAAAAACTCAAGGAACCAAAAATTTAACAAATAATCTCGCCTTTCTTACTGCTAGCCTTGAAATAGGAATGATCAGCTTCTTGAAGGCATCTTTTAGAATGACAGTAGTGCTTCAGTAGGGATATGTGGGTACTGGCTAAATCTACTTGTCGACTCTGCCAATGCCCATTTAATTCGCCCACAGATAGCAGTTCTTCAAGTGACTCCTTTTCGCGTTGGATGTAAATATCACTGAAACATTGAACATAACCTTATTATATGTAATATGCATCAACATGACAATAATTATATCAAATGATGAAATGAATTGTAAAAAATAGGAATAACAGTACTTTAGTAGAGATTAAAGAAGACAGGATTAACAGCTTAACTATAAACTTACAGCAGTTGAATAGGTATTTGATAGCATATCTTTGGCTCAGCCAATATTTCATGAACAGTGATATCTCCACCAAGGCCCGAATGGAATCTATATGTTACTTGATAACTATTAACAAAATTCTGCTTTAGTAAGTTTCCGTATGAAGGAAACTTCAATTTTAGACCCAGTCTAGGTGGAAGAGACTGAGAACGTCTGTGACACATAATTTTTTGAGGAATATCTATACTATTCCGGTCATTTGTGTGACTCGGGCTAGTCCCAATATAAGATGGTTCAAGACTCCAGCCATTCAAAGTGACAAAACCGATAGTTTTGTTATCCCGCGTCACTAATGCAACACGCAATCTTTGAGCTTCCTGTAAAAAGTATAAAAAACACCACAAACCAATCAAATTTTATTGAATTCAAATTAAATTACCTTTACAACATTCAATCCATTTTTCTAATTTAGAAATATTAACTTCACCTGTATAGTACTAAGTGTAAGTGATGTGAAACCCATGGGAACAGCAGTTCCAGAAACTCGCTCTTTTACATCATATACGACTAACCTCACCAGAGCGTCACCAGATAGACCGTCACTGGCTCTGAATAGGATAGTCTTCGAAAAGCTTGGATTACTGCAAGTCTGTGAAATAATACACTAACCTTACATCCTGCTTATGTTTAAATCATGTTGCAATATTTTAAGTCAAAAGAATGTTTAGTAAAATCATTTCATTTTATATTACCCACCTCTACTATTTCTGTAGTACCATACTTAACACAGAGTCCCTTGCTGTACCTAACATATAGCACCATTAAGGGGGATGGGGGTCTACCATGTGTGTCACATAGAAGATTGTCACAAGTGAGAGCTAATTCACATAATGGCACTTCATTCATATCTGTAACAAAAAAATCATATTTTTACATTATAAATGGTATCATAGGTCATCTATTTAAATATATTCATAGTCCCAAATTCCTTTATTCTACAAAGAATGCTTTAGATTTCAACCATCATAATGGTTGTCTCACCCCTGCTATAAAATTTTATGAAGAAGCAGAGTCAATTGAATTACAAACTTGAAATTGAATTACAAACTTTGCTTCTAGTCTTCCATTTATAACTGAGATTAATAATTTTCATAAATAATTTCATATGAAATGTGTAAGTCTGTGAGTTCAAACATTTTCCATGATACAATAAATGTAATATTCATGCTACAGTAAATATTAACACCAAGATTCCAATTAACTCACCTGCCACTATGCCTTTTTGTAACCTATAGGTGTTTATATCCACAATAGGTCGAATTCTGTTGAGTTTCTCCTTCAATGCTACAATTTCAGAACGAATAACATCATATGGTGCCATTTGTATGGCTTTCAACCATAGTGTACGTTCTGATTCAAGAAATGTTGCCAATCTGTAGCATACTCCATTGTCCCAAACTGTTATTTTAAATTACTTATTATATTACATGTCCAAGTGATAAAAATTAATATCATAACAGAAGAATGCAATGTACATATTATTAATCTGCTTTGTGTCACCCTTTTTCCATGTTTAGTTTGTTAAAACATTCTTTAGATAAATCTACTTTTCATATAAAATAGAGCTAAAACAGTATCATATTACACATCTAGATTGGAACAATCAATATGACTATTACTATCACACTTATGCATACCATCGAATAACCAGGTATTTTCTTATTATACCATCAATTTGCAGAGACTACAAACAACATAAATTATTATGTGTCCAACTGTATAGACTTTACAATTGGTTTTGTTATGGCCACAAACAATGGATGACTAATAAACTTACCAGCATCTTTTTGTCATATGATTGCAAATGAAACATGTAACAATAGCTTACTTTACCATATATTGAGACAATTCTTGTTTATAAAATAGAACAACTGAAAATGATCACAATAATAGGTTTTGTTGAGTAACTAATGCATAATGAACTGTATCTCTGAACAGAAGTGTAGATGTATATTAATTCTACTTTAGTTCATATTTACCAATTTGAAAAGGCCAGTGCCCATTTTCATCTTGCACCTGTACTTTAACTTGATGTTGGCCCAAAATGCACACTCCCACTGGCTCATACCATGGCTCAGGTCCCTTCAAGTAAAATAGAAGGTTGCCTTTTAGACGGAACCACCGTACTGTTGCACCTGAAATAAACAGTTTATCATTAATATTAATATAGATGTTATATTTTATTGTCACTACAATCATATTGCCTGTCACAAAGATGCAGTACTGCATTTGAAGATTAGGAAAGAATATTGTGATGTAACATGTCTGCCAGCCATGGCCTTGAAAGCAAAACAAGTTAAAACTAGCACATTTAAATAACTGCCTCGTTGGTTATGTTGGCTGCAAATGTGACTGCCGATCGGGAGGTCTTGGGTTCAATTCATAGCTCGGGCACTACAAAAATTTTCTAATTTAGATTTTCTAGTAGTGGCTCAAAATCTGAATATGTACCCGATGTATGCCAATAGACTCACCACCTATTCCATTGTGAGATATAAAAGTAACTGGTGAAACAAGGGAGTGTTCTACATTTCTCTGACTACCTCTTCAGGGATTACAGGTGTGATGTACCGCTTTTGTTAAGTACACCTCAAGTAAAAGCTGACAATCAGCATTTGACTAGAGATGCAGATTGGGCAGTTTTACTCTTCTCCTTCTAAAAGGAATGTCATTTCCAACAGTGGAATGATGTGTTGATGATGAAATACATAAATGGATAGTTCACAAAAATAGATCACAAAATACTGGCAGTATTTACTGGATTTCCATATGATCAATATTATTATTACCTTCATCTCATTATTATTATTAATTGTTTATTGTACACTATAGCTGTAATTCGAAATGATTTTTCAATTAGCCTTTTAGGACAGCACAAGTACCTTAATTTTAATCAATTTATACTAAATGATCAACAGAACAATGTTAGCTTTGACCAGATACAACCCAACTGCCTTTACCAATGACCACAGTCTAACTTTATGAATATAAGATTTTAAAAATCATTTGTTTTAACACCCATTAGGACTTAAAGAAACTGTATTTTTAACGTTAATTAATGGTAACAGTGTCAGAATCAACTTCTCAAAGCTACAATGTTCTCTATTATTAAAATGAATTGACTATAGATCCATTAATACACATATTACAGAAATCTTAACACCCCCTCAAATTAAAAAAAGATATGTATTAACTAAAAATGTAATTTTTATGAAAAATATCTAGACATTGATATACCCAATTCGGAAAAATAAATAAAGCGGCTAATGATATGCATATGCCAGCACATTTGCTTTATATAATCTTATATACACGAATAGTCACAAAGTTCCTGGTAGATTTTCATAAAGAGTAGAAAACTTATTTTCATATTGACCTTCGGATCTGCGAAAAAAGCCATCCTGTTTTTCTTTTAACACCAATACACCCTCCCGATCAAAACTTTGTGACGTGTGTGATGCTAACGCGGCTAACTCTTGCTTATTGTATCGCATATTTATCGGTTCACATGATTCAATCTCTAATAACGACGCACCACACCTTCATATCTGCTTTTTGAGACAAAACAAATACAGTATTTTTGAGTGATTCAAACTACTTGTAGTACAGGTGAGTAACAATAACGAGTAATATCTACTTTTTTAACAAACTATACAAATATTTGTAGCAAAAATATCGATTATAAATGTGAAACAAGTATCATAGTAGCCGTTGTCGTACAGGAGTATGACTATGATAGTACTCCGAATATAAACTATGTGAAGTGTGAGGAAAAATATAGCCCGATAAGACAGACAATAATTATAATGTGTCGAACACAAATTTGACACTCTCTGTCACAGTGAGAAGTCCGCACAGTTAACAAATATATATTTCAAATATATTTCAAAGACAGCACGACTCTTCAATTTACAGTATATAATTATTTAAACAATTTATAATGATTTTAATACAGCTGTAAATAATAATCTTAATATTTAAACACATGGTAAATATTTGGTTTGCAGATTTGCATCTAAATTTAGAACCATGAAATAATATATTTTATTTATTAATTTTAACTTTAACTTGAACTTGATCATACGGTAATTTATTAATCATTAAATAATTAAAGCATTACATTCTAGTACTTATAATATTATATAATTTTACATAATTACTAAACTAATTACTTATCTCTAAGTGATGACAATAAGATTTTGATAGCCATAATTTGTCTTAGTTTTTGACTAATTGGTTAAGCTAAACTTCAACTAGTGATTGGCTCAAATACAATGTAAAATGTATGAACAGTAATTTTGCAATTGCCGACACATCTAACATAATGGGACTACAGCCATATGTCTCGAATGTCGATCCTATGTAATTTATATAATAAACCTGTAAACCACAATCTGTAACATCCTAAATGGCTGCGTACTATACTATTTTTCCAACAATGTAATGAAGTATTTAAATTATTTTTACATATTATTAGTAAGGTACATTGTAAAATACCTTCAATAATTTATTTTCAATTTTATTTTTTTGAACATACAGATTGTTTATACGCTGTGTATTTTTTAATATCATGTTGTTGTCGTTGCATTATAATCGTCGATGTCATTGTAGAATTAAGGCGATGTCATATCCAGTTATCTAAAGAGTAAATACGAAATTCCTAAATATACGCGCTGCACTGATTTTATGTCTTGTCGATTTATGTAAAATAACATCGAAAGGAAACAATCCTGATTCCCAAGTGTCACGTGATCGATTACCATAGACAATTTGTCTTTTGTCTTTTTACTTCCACGCCCGGCGGTGGCGGCTCATGCCCCCCGATGAAAATATTTTTTCTGATACATTAATGTGAATTGAGCCAAAATGGATACAAGAAAACTAACGGAAATTCTACGTGCGACGATTGATCACAACCAGAGACAGCAAGCGGAAGAACAGCTAGCCCAGGTAGGCAAAATTATAAAACCCACATGCTCGAGAAATTTGCAACGCGACTAAATTGCACTTACTTTAGAGAACGACGTGAATCTATTCTGTCTATGTACCATTTATATCTGTTCGTATAGTATCATGCCGCGCTGGGATGACTTCGATTTTCGTGTTTTTTTATTTGTTATTTTTTTCTGTGTACTGAAAATCCCCACAACAATATTGAATGATTCTCGTATTTAACCTTAAAATTATTCTCTTATACTCATTATACACATGAAAATAAATGTAGATAGTAATAAATACTGCCATGCTTAAATATCGGCTTGGTTTATAAGATCCATGAATTTTCGTTACAAAACACCCATATGATTAAACGAATTCCCTGAAAACGACGCATAACCCATTGTAGGCCGTTCTTTTGTATAATGGCAGATGTAGTTATTGATTGTCATTATGGAGAGCCATATATATTAATAATGAATAGTATTCAGAATAACTATATACATTACTTTGTCTTCTTTTATAATATTAGTTGTAACCCATAGTATTCGTAATGTTTAGGGAATTGGTTGTGTGTCAAAGAGATTTGTCTATAAATTCAAGAATTATTGTTGTAAATAATAAAGAATGTAGTGGAAAGCTTTCTTTTTTATATATTATTTAGTACAATATTACTGAAATATGATTTAATTTGTTTTAGATACACAAGATAATTGGTTTTGCACCTTCTCTTCTCCAAGTGGTTATGTCAAATGATGTTTCAATACCAATAAGACAAGCCGGAGTTGTTTATTTGAAAAATTTGATCACTACAGGATGGAAAGAGCAGGAGGCAGAAGAAGGCGAGCCCATACCTTTCCATGTTCACGAGCAGGACCGTGCAATGATAAGAGATATTATTGTTGAGGCTATAGTTCAGGCACCAGAAATAATAAGAGTGCAGCTTTGTGTCTGTTTGAAAGCAATTATAAAAAATGATTTTCCTGCTCGTTGGACTCAAGTTGTTGATAAAATTCACATTTACTTACAAAGTCCAGAGCCAAATTGCTGGATGGGGGCTCTCCTTTGCCTATATCAGTTAATTAAGTGCTATGAATATTATGTTGGTGAGAAAAGGGCACCATTAATAGAAGCTATGAATCTGCTTCTGCCCATGTTGTACAACTTGATTGTAAATCTTCAAGCAGATCAGTCCATTGAATCAGTGCTAATACAAAAACAAATACTGAAATGTTTTTTTGGCTTAATAAAAGTAAGTATATCTGATAAGTACATTATATGCATATTTACATTTAAAAAAAAGTTTACACAATTCTTTATAACTTACAAATTGTCTCTGCCCACATTAGGATCCTGTAGGAACTAGTAATCTACATTCTATGTGTATAGTTTCTGGACAAATATTCAAACTCTGCATTAGGACACATCTACACTCTGATATCTTAGGTGGCAAGTAGAAACCATCCCATATATAGACCAACATCACAATCAGTGTTGTAATTTGGTGATGTAATAAAATTAGGGGCCATCTGTTAATAATGGAAGGTCATGATGACGTAGTTTGGTAGTTGGGTTAGTATAGGGTAATTTAGTGAAATCTCATAGTTTGTTTCAATGAAATGGACTTCTTTGTAATAAAATTTGATGAGATTCCATTAAATTTTATGTAACATTTCTATGTTGAGAAGTTGTAGCACAATAATAATAATATACATATAATAATATCTCCACACAGCCATCTGATCCCAAAGTAAGTGTCAAGAGAGCTTGTGGTAGGGTAACCAGATGGCTGATACACTACATATATACTTACATATAAATTCATACTTAAATAGATTTTTTCTTTATATTTCACACCCAGACAGAACAAATATTTGTGCTCATCACACAAATATTTATTCTGGGTGCAAATCGAACCCACGACCCCTGGCGCAACGGTCAGGTTGACTAACCAATGCAGCAATGGGTCAGTCAAAGACAAAATATAAGACAATATTTTAAAAGTAAATCTACATAATGTCCCACCATATACATTAGAACCTCTTTAAGTTGAAGTTCAAGGGAGGCACTGAAAGAGGAGAAGGGAGACAAAAATCGTGTTAGTATTTTCAACTAATGGAAGATTTTGTCTTAAATAAATTTTGATTTGACAAAAAGAAATTAAGATTCATACTTACTTATTTGAGTTAGAGAGGTGAAAAAATTAATATTCAAGTTACTGTGGCAACCAATATATTTTTATTTATTATAAATCAACATTATTTCAAAACAACCTTAATGAAATAAACGGCATTAAATAAAGCAATAATATTTTTTTTGCTTTAGATCATTCAGGTGTTCTCTATTTTTATATTAACAATTTTATTTGTTAACTTATGTACAAATTGACGTGTATTGCGGTAGAACTAAACTACTTCTGAGAATTTTTCAATCAACTACTTTTGACTTGTTTTGTTAAAGTGCAAATGTAACCTAAAATAATAAAATTAAACATCTGTTAATGTGAGTCATAAATTCCTTAAGTGCTAATCCTATTTATTTTATATTCCCAATTTCTAATAGTGTATTTCCATTGTCCATCAACTAATATTAAAGTTGGTGACTTATTTTTCTTTGAACTATAGAGGTAATAAGCTTTCAATAAGCTAGTTGTAAAGGTTGTAAAATAAAACATTGCTATGTTCGAGATACAGAGGGTACAGTTTAATTTTTCGAGTTCGATTTTACAAAGGAAAAATATTTATGTATGTAGAGACACACTGATTACTTCTACTAATAGAGGGTTGAAATTTTGAGTAAAGGAGGTTTTAGGGCTTGAAGGAAAGGGAACAAAACAATTTTTTTAGTTTTGGAAATTTTCGACATCAAGGTTTGATTTTAAGAGGTTTTACTGTATTACCAAGAAGGGAGTTTGGTTCAAACATAATCTCCTATAATATAATCAATGGAAATCTCCTTACAATGAATGCAGAATTGCATTACTTGTTTTTAAATATTCGTTTCAAAATAATGCAAAAAAAATTCTAGTACATGCTGCCAATGGATTTGATAACTAAAGAAGTTTTCACAAAATGGATGGAGGTACTGAGAATTGTGATGGAAAAACCAGTTCCTGAACATACACTGCAGGTGGAAGAAGATGAACGCATGGAACTGCCATGGTGGAAGTGCAAAAAATGGGCTGTGCATACCCTATATAGACTCTTTGAAAGGTATGCACAATAAAACATGAATTGTGTGAGAAAATAATTGAATATTTTGAATACAATCCTTAAAATGAAGAAGATATGCTTTACTACTAATAATAGCACTGACATTGTATCTATAAATATATTATATGCTTCACTGCTGAGAACTTACTTATTCTTCAATGACTGAAGATAGTTTAAAACATTCACAATTTCTAGTCACTATAATAGTGCTGTTCCAAATTGTTAGCAATTGCTTTTTAGTTTATTTTTAAAACTAAACTGTAGAAATGACACAATGGTGAATCATTCTCTAATCATATGAAACCAATCATAGCACAATATCAAATGTAGTTTTCAACATACTAGAAATAACAATAACTCTGACTTTGTTATCACAACATGAAATCTTCTTTGTACTCAGGCAGTTAAGGATATTGGTCATCAGTGTATATGACCCAATACCCATGTTTGACAATGTTTTATGCATGTGGTCTAGTTGCACACATGCAATTTGTTAAAGATAGATATTTTAATAGGATTTGGATTTATACAATGTTTTTTGTGATAGATATGGAAGTCCTGTAAACACTAGAGAAGAATATGTCCAGTTTGCTGAATGGTATTTAACAACATTCACGGGTGGCATCCTTGAGGTTCTTCTTCGTATTTTAGATCAATACAGAAACAAGATGTATGTCTCACCTAGGGTGTTACAACAGACTATAAGCTATATTGACCAATGGTATGTATAATATGTCATCACATAGCCACTTAATTAATTTCTGTTGACTGTAGTCTCACTCAAAGATATCATAAATGTATGTGAAATTTCATATCATGAGTTATGAGGATTTTGGTGTGTAAGAAATACTAATTTAAACACATTGTACACCGCCATTTTATATTTATTTTATAGTGTAAGTCACGCCCATTCATGGAAGCTACTCAAACCGCACATGTTTGCCATCATCCAAGATGTTCTCTTCCCATTGATGTCTTACTCAGATGCTGATGAGGAATTGTGGTTTACTGATCCCCATGAATATATTCGCATCAAATTTGGTAAGGTCATAATTTTGTTTAAGAAAAGACTCTAAATGTTCTTTACATTTAAATGTGTTGGTATGAATTGGGCAGTGGCAAATACATTTGGTATTAATTGGTTTTTTTTCAGACATATTCGAAGACTTTGTATCTCCAGTAACTGCAGCACAAACACTTCTTATATCATGTTGCCGGAAGAGAAAAGAAATGTTGGAAAGAACAATGCATTTCTGCATGCAAGTTTTGACTGGGCAAGCTTTGGAAAATGGTCCAAGACAAAGAGATGGTGCATTGCATATGATGGGAACTCTAAATGATTTACTTTTAAAAAAGAAAGTCTACAAAGGCCAAGTAGAAAGTCTGTTAAGCCAATATGTTCTGCCAGAGTACCGTAGTCATTATGGCTATATGAGGGCCAGAGCTTGCTGGGTTTTACATAGTTTTGCTACTGTGCGTTTTAAAAATGAAGCTTTACTAGTAGAATCAGTACACTTCACAATTAATGCACTGTTAAATGATACTGATTTGCCAGTGAAGGTGGAAGCAGCAATAGCACTACAAACTCTTCTATCGTCTCAAGAAAAAACACATACTTTACTGGGACCCCAAGTAAAGGCAGTGACCAGTGAATTACTCAAAGTAATAAGAGAAACAGAAAATGATAATGTAGCAAATGTGCTTCAAAAGATTGTACCTTTGTACACAGAACAGTTAATGCCCATGGCATTTGAAATAATTGAGCACCTAGCCACAACATTCAGTAAAGTAGTAGAAACAGATTCTGGATCTGATGAAAAAGCTATTACAGCTATGGGGCTGCTAAATACTATGGAGACTGTGTTAAATGTCATGGAAGATAATCCAGAGATTATGGCCCAAATGGAAAAGACTGTACTTCGGGTTGTAGGGCATATTTTGCATCATAATATTCATGGTCAGTGAATAAATAGTTGTACTGCTTTTGACTCCTATTAAATCATTTACTGTGCTAAATAAGATCTTTGCCATTCCAGAATATTATGAAGAAGCCCTTACACTCCTATGTAATTTGACTGCAAAATCGATATCTGAAGATATGTGGAAAGTTCTGGAATTAATTTACAAGGTTTTTGAGAAGGATGGCTATGATTACTTCACTGATATGATGCCAGTTCTACATAACTACATAACAGTGGATACCAATGCTTTCCTATCCAATGAAAATCACATGCTAGCTATGTTCAACATGATAAAAGTGGTAAGTAATTTGTGTTTTTTGGCATGTTCCCTATAATCACGGGCATAGAAGGGCTCCCAAAATGTGAGGATTCTGTTTGATAAACTTAGTGATACAAAACACTAATATGGGATTTATCCTAATGTTATCAATAATAAGTGGCTGTCTCGCATTTAAGCCAATAGAAAATCCTCTACCAATTACATGTTCATGTTACTGGCGTGAGTAATGTATAGTGTGATTGCTAATATTACTAATTGGACAGCTCATTACACATTCTTGCAGTATAATAATGTGACTTTGTAATGGAATGATTTGGAGGATAGATTTCAAACATTCTAGAAAGAAACCATTATGAACTGTTATATTCTCAAAAGTTAGTGATTATTAATGAGTGTTACATAGAGTCTGAGGAATAGAATATTTTACATTTTGTTGCTCTTAAAGCAATATTATGTACATATCATTTGTGTGACCCGTAAGCTGGTGTATAAATTGGGAATAACTCAGCACTAACTCACAGATACCATATATCAAAGAATAATCTTGAATGTGACTATACCATAGACATTCATCAACAGCTAGTGGCTACATAGTCAAAGAAAAACAATTCCCTAATACAAATCAATCTCATGTCAACTATTGGCCTGTTGGAGCAATGGTTAGTGAACCAGACTGTTGCACTGGGGATTGTGGGTTCGATCTCCGCCCAGAATGTCTATTTGTGTGATGAATACAAGTATTTGTTCTGTCTGAGTGTAAAAAAATCTATTTAAGTATATATACGTATATATGTAGTTTATCAGTCATCTGTTTACCATACCACAAGCTCTCTTTATGCTTACTTTGGGATCAGATGTCTTTGTGTGAAGGTGTGCCCAGATATCATTATTGCTAATGTAGCAATCGAGATTTGCATTTTTTATATCTACAATGTTCCTACATATGTAAACGTCAATATGATTCTCGCAGTAAATGCATTCAGATATTCGAAAGTGTGAAATGCAGTGAAATGCAGATATTCGAAAGTGTGAGTTAGATTATATTTGCTTTATCTTGTTTACTGCCTTACATGGTTCCTGAAGTGAAATGTAAAGTTTACATTATCTTTTTAGAACATTCATTACATGGAAATCACATTGACAGCAGGAAACATTGATTTTAAAAACACATTTGTAACAGTCAAAATGACTGAACGTTTTGTGGCGTTATGGAGTATGGTCACATTGATTTTAAAAGCACATTTGTAACAGTCAAAATCACTGAATGTTTGGTGGTGTTATGGAGTATTGTCGCATAATCTTATTTCTTTCATTACATAATATATCAATGGGTCGGTCATACCAGTAATTTACCTAAGTTTGAACAAAATGCCTATAATCATTAAGTACATTCTGACCATATTGGTATACATAGTTTTTTATTTTCATATGACAAGTTTATCAAACTGAGATTACAGTATCTGCAGTTCTGTCTCTTCTAAAGATCAATCATTCTTTTCCTTAACAAGAATGTGGCCTATATGTTGTATACAATGCTTTGTTTTATGTGACCCTAATATCTGTGACCTTTTATTTTACTCAATGTCGGCATTGCGCTCCATCGATGTTATTCTATTGTAACTGGATAGGATAAAAGGAACATAACAGACAAACAAAGTAATATCTGAGGCTCCAAGGTCTTATGAAACTAAAACTACATCTGCACTGGAATTATCAATGTATAACACTTAAGTGCTTCCTATATGCAATAAATTGTACAACCTGATCATTATCAAATGTTTGCCTGCTGCAATAGCTTATTAATAGTAATACTGTCGCATTAGCAAATTGATTATTTTACTATGACACACTATTGTTACATGCTTGTAATGTTAATTCAATTGTAAGTGACACTACAGAATACTAAGTTAAATTTATAAAACTTATTATATCCTATAACTCTTCACCTCTGCTAAGTGTAGACTGCTTTGTAAATACTGAAGGTGGTAACATTGAACTGGTTCATGTTGCGAATAGTACAGGCATAGTTGGTAGCCACCCAATTGTATATTGATTAACTACCTTATAGTCTCCCAGATTGTTTATTTACTAATGTCCAATAAAAACCACCAATGGAGCCAAGACACTTAATGAAACAGCACATAAAAATTCAGTAGGAATCAAACACAATGTTTAATGGTTTAATGGTTGTATATTATATAGCTTGCGAACACTGGCGCCGAAAAGCTATGATTATATTTTCGATGCTATTGCTGCAACGCGAATATCATTAACTTAGTGATTATATAAATTTCATAAAGCAAGAAGATTAGAATATATTAGATTAGATTATATAGAAAAAATATACATTGTATCTTATACTTCCACTTGTTATTACACATCTTGTAGCTGCTGCAAGCAAATTCAAAAATTCTTTAATAAGCATAGTTTTTAAATATCTGACTAACTTAACCTCTGTTAGTCTTGAGATTTTGCCCTCTGATTCATATACGCTTCTGTCTGTTTATATCTATTGCTCACGATAGACCTTGATTAATGTATAAGAAGAATAAATTTAATTCTATGATAAAGAGGAGAAAACATTCTTTTTTTATTTTATATACCAGTATTTGTAGAGCTAATGAGTAAAACAAAAATGAAGTAAAATCTTTTAATTTTATTGTGTTCCTGTATTTTTTTATAATTGTTTATTTGAAACAATGTTTGTAATTTTTAATTAGAAATTTGAAAGTTAAAAAAACGTTAAATATTTAACTAAGCATTCATAATCATCAAATAATATAAAATATGATTTGCATATTTAGGCCTACATTATAAATATTTTAATCTGTTTTTTATGACTACAGGTCCTTAATTGGGACTCTGAAGATGAAGCTGAGATATATGCAGCAAAACTTCTAGAAGTGATGGTTCTACAATGCTCAGGCAAAATCGACAACTGCTTGCCATCCTTTGTTGAGTTAGTCCTCAATCGACTTACTAGAAAAGTGAAGACATCGGAGCTCAGAACGATGCTGCTCCAGGTAGGTTCATGGATGCATAATCTTCTTTGTAACATCAATTTCTTCTAATCTTAAATATTCATAAGATTATATTCCAACATATTTTTCTGTTACTTTATTATTGCGTGAAATTACCATTATTTTAACCATTGCAGGTGCTTATTGCGGTGCTCTACTACAATCCACACCTGCTGTTCACAATTCTCAACAAGTTGCAAGAGTCTGTCCCAAACGCTTCAATCACACAGCACTTTATCACACAGTGGATCCATGATATTGATTGCTTTATGGGGTAAGGAGTAGTTCTAAATAAATT
>DWDV01000840.1:0-14895 GCA_018245615.1 Mimoniades ocyalus
CCGACACTAAGAGACGCCACTCGCGCCGATCTTGGGCAGACTCCTTCCAGTTGGGCTTTTGCAGCTCTGCAAGGTCCTTCTGTACTTCATCCAGCCATCGGTACCTCGGATGTCCCACTGGTCGTTTTCCAGTTGGCCGCCCACAGTAGGCCTTTTTCACAGCGCGGTCCTCTAAAATCTAACAGATGCCATAATTTTAAAAAAAACTAATTTCATCTCGCATAATTTTTTGAAGGTTAAATGGACTCGCTTAAATCGATTTTATCAGCACAGTCTGATTTATGTAAGCAAAGCTAGAAACAGTATTCCAATACTAAGCGACTGTGAATACCACAGTGTACAAAAATAAAACAATTAAGTATGTTAAATATACGGTGCCTTTCTCGATTGCCAGAGCGCAGTACACTGGTAAAGTAGAACGTCATATCAGCAATTCGCGATCCTCTGTTGATTGATCTGTCATTATCTTAAGCGAGTGGACATCGGTCAGTTAGAACGACAATTGAATGAATTGTCAGTTCCGTTGCACTGTGGTTTAATACTTACACATACATACATCATGTTATATGTTAAACTTTAACTTTAATTGAAACGTATATAAATATATATTTAACATAAATCATAAATTGTCTCAATAACTCGTAATAATAATGATATTTGTATTAAAATTACAATCTCCCTGCCTCGTAGATAAAGTGGTTGCAAGCGCGACGATCGATCGAGAGGTCCTAGGTTCAAATCTTGGGTCTTGTGCAGTTGGATTTGTCTGAATTAAAATTTTTAATAGGGCCTAGTAGTCGGATGTAAAGGTAGCTGGTGAAACGTGAGAGCGTACTACACTTCTCTGTCTACCACTTCGGAGATTATAGATGTGATGGTACGTTTATTAATTTTAACGTGACTAATGTCGCAATGAAAGTTAATTTGACAGATAAAGTCATTAATAAATAAACACAGGAAGAATCGTTACTATTGTTGGATTAATAAATATTCGACAATGATTTAAATCAAAATTAACGGTAACATGCGCGAGCGCGTCAAACAATCACGACGTACAGTCGGTGAATGAATTGTCAGTTCACAAACATAATATAAAACTTGTATACCAATTTATTTAATATTTCAAATTTAATAAACTAGTTTCCATCGTAAGGCGAATATTATAATAAAGTTTTTATTAGCTTCCGTCTTTTTTAGTTACGCTTACAGCCGCTTTTGACGTATGTAAATGTTGAAAAAGTTGAATAACATTACATAAAAGTTGAACGTTTCAAATTTCCCGTTTACATATCAGCAACATCGTCAGCAACCCTTATATTTCTCCACTTTTAGACACAGGACTCTTTATCATTTCGCTCTCTCACACCTTTATATATATTTATATGAAATTTACAAACGTAACATAACGCCCATAATTCGCGAAATAGTAGGTAGAAGAATGTACTATACTCCCGCGTCTCACCAGTGGAACAGGGCGTGAGCTTGTTCCCATACATCGGTTACAAATCCAGACTACGAGCCACTACTAGAAAATATAAGTAAAAAAAATCCAATACTATCCGACCCGGGATTTGAACCCAGAACCTCTCCATCGGCAGTCGCGCTTTTACCCATTCGACTAACGAGGCCGTTTATTTTTTTAGTAGGTATTGTCAACATACAAAACAAGCCAGTAAATTGAAACCCTTCGCTAGACAAATACGAGAACACTTTAAATCTTTGTCAAACCATTAACGCAGTGAACTGCTCCCGTCTCACTCGACGCGATCGGAGATCCTTCGTCAGTTGTCAGAGCCGTCGTTATCTTACGCGAGGCTGACGCGCGTCAGTCAGTGAGGACTATTGAATGAATTGTCAGTTTTGTTTATTGTATTGTAGTAATCGAGTTTGTATCGAATGGAGTACTATACAGTCCTCATATGGATTTGTTATGTATTTGCTACGTAAATTGTCTGAGTGTACTATTCAGTTACTGTGAACATATATTTTATAAGTACCGTTATTTTTAAAGGATGTATTTTTAGATAGTAATTTTAAAAGAAAGTATTTTTTTTTTAATTTACGATGTATGTTAATTGAATATATTACTAATTATGTAACAAATTGATATTTTTTTCTGTAGGTACTTCTGAACTACGAAACAGTTGGATTTATAGTTTCCGTGCATAACAATATTCTGACAATACTACCCATAGCAAAGTACCATAACTTGCCAGCAACAAAACCCCCATAACTCACCACCACCCTTCATATTTCCATCACACGCCAAAAATACTGCTGGATTCATTATCAGGGCGATACATCAAGGCGTAATGGCGGGGGTAGGGGGTTGATTCATAACCCATAAATCAATGGGCTAGGGTAGTAATAGGCCAAATATTGTACATTAGGGCGCTGCGAGCGAGGACTCAGTGGGTTTCGGTTTGGGGTCAAAATCGAATTTTGAGAATCTGGTGAGATGGTGGATGGTGTTAGAAAAAACAGACTATTGAACATATGTTACAGTACCATAAAGGCCTAATAAATAAAATTATAAACATATCTGTAGGTGTGATTATACTGTTGACCTAATGGTTAGTGACCCGACTGCTGAATCGAGGGTTGTCGATTCAATTCCCGCGCGGGACAAATATTTGTGTCATGTCATGAACGCAAATATTTGCTCTGTCTCCGGGTGTATCAATGATGCAGATAGAAATGTATCTACATAAACATGTAGTTGGAAATTCTTATATGGGTGTGTAATTTATTGGCTGTCTGATTATTATTCCACGGACTTATATTACTCTTATTTACAGTTTTAAATTCTCATTATATTCTTAATATCATGTATCCTGAAAATTTGTAACAATTGCCTTTATTTTTTAAAACAATTTTAAAATAACGAAAAAAAATAAAAGAAAAACGAAATTAAATAAACAATGATATTTAATATGATAACGAATTAATTCCAAAGAACACACCCTCAATGTTACCGCGACAGCCCAGGAATATTGATTTTCAGTGTTTAATTTTAATCAGCGTCTGATTTTTTCACGTAGTTCATATAAGCGGGGTGACAATTGATTAATTATTGTCAATTGTAATTTTCATTTAATTTCTTTTTGTTATAGCCGTATAAAAAGGGGTTGCTAGCCATCTGAAGTCTAATTCGTCGCTACAAACAATAACCACCTACCATTTTATCTCAAATAAACAGCACAACTAATATTTGTTACTACTTACTAAACAATACAATCACAGTCATATCACGTGTCCTAACATTTCAACCGACTTTACTCCCCAGACCGAAACAGGACAATGCTTGCTTAGCTTACCAGTACAAACAGGGGCAGTGGACTTACAACCTCAGTTGGAAATTTGAATATCGTGTCAAATGATACCAGAGTTACAGAAATGTTTACAACTCTCTAAAATAATTTGATAATTACAAGAAGTATCAGATAAAGAGACAACCAAGAACTTAATAAATATTCATTTTTATCATTATCATCATCAGCTTATATTGCAGGCCACTGCTGGACATATGATTATGCACATAATCTCCACGCTGGGCATACGGGTTGAGGATAGGAGAGTACAGATTGCGCGCCACGGAAGTCATACCGCGATCCGCTAGCGCCGGGCTTAGTCGCCGACCCCGGGCCGGGATACTGGTGCCCGGGATCGGAGAGTGTGTTCTTACTCTGCCCCGCCACGGATCATAAATATTCACTAGAACAGAAACGATCATCAGAAATTAACACATGAAAAAGAAAGAAAAATAATAAATGTAACATTGGATAGTGTCTTTAATGGGTTGGAATTAATATATGTAGTATATTGGACAGTAAAATGAAACATACAAAAAAAATGAAATTAAATATTTCAGATCTCTCGAGATCCTGAACATTGCAGCTTCTAATAATATTAACCGTGAACGTTTTACAAAGTAACAATGAAAAGTTCTAATGAAAAGTTATTAGAACTATAAAATAAGGTTTCTACAACTAGTGCTTTATACAAAAGGCGGCTTGACGGCGCACGGCTTCGTAAAATGAAATCATACAATCCTTTGATTTATTTTATAACTGTGGACCGGTTTATGCGAGAACGAACGGTAATTGAAAATATAAATTGCAATGTATAAAAACTGGACGTTTGTGTAAATATTTGTATAATTGTATAATATTAAAATGCGCTTCAGCCACTGTTTTTTAATCATATGTACATACATGTTTATGTTATAGCTACTAAGTACTTACATGTTACAAAAGTAATTCTGGTATCAATCGGTTTTTGTGAACGACAAGCATTCAATAGTACACTGGAAATATCGCCTCACGTTGCCATGACAACCACAGCTTGCCCCTTACGATTTGAATAATAACATGCCTGCGACGTATCTCCACTCTAGTATAATTGTATACAGATGTGAATGAGTGGTTAAGATTATTTTACGAACTGGAGGCCTATGGAAGAGTTTAATGATCTGTTCCCGATAAATTTCATGATATCATTTTCTATCTATTATTCGTACAATGATCACGTCTAGATATATAATTCTCTGTTATTAGTTTAATAAGAGCAAAGGATGTGCAATAATGTGCAATAATTATTGCAATGTGCAATAATTAATTTATAATTTTGTGTTTTTACGGAGTAACAGAACATAATGTACAAATGATATCACCATAAACAAACATCTTCAGAGGATTTTGAAATAGTTTGCATAGTTTCTTATAGTTCTCACTGTATTTCGGTGCTCTGTTGAGCTATTTTAAAGTAGATACCTATAGGTACGACAATTTAACACACGAGTAATTATACTTACTTTCATTGTCTGGAACTGTTTATTATAAATATAGTCACACAAATTTATATTAAATACGTCATTATTTTTCATGGAGTGTACAATATATTCGGCAAAGGGCTATTATTTATTTCTACCAGAGTGACATGATGTCACGGTGTCACTGTGATGTACGGGCGATACGGACACTACGGGACGTTCCAGCGTCAATTTTTGCGAAAACATCGTAAAAATCAAAATAAATTTTTCGATGTCATAAAAGCAGCTTTTATTAGCATTTTGTATATAATACATTATAATTAGGTATTACCTACATGCAATAAACTCCTCTTAATTATTTCATAATATATTTGTCGATGTCGAAAAAATAGTATTTAATAACATTTTGTATATTAAAAACTGTAGTTATTCTGTAATATAAGGATTTTTTTAGTTTGTTTTATTCCTCGGTGGAGGCAGCGTTTAATATGTATAATTTGCTATTATATTACCCTTATAACCATGCAATAACATCAGTCTTATTATTAGTTATATACATACATAATTATATATATTGATTATATTATTTAAAGTAACCTCGTGCTATCTGTAAACGTAACTTATCATTTGTTAACATTGGCTACGTTACCGTAACTTTACGTTTTTCAAACAAAACAAAAAATGTAGTCTCGCCATCTGAATGAATGAATGAAATCATTCGATAAAATATTGACATTCACCTATACCTATTAACATAATCATTTTAAATTATTATGATTACTTTTCGTATGAAATGTGTCATACAATCGATATCGATTTATTATTTATTTTGAGACAAACTGACACGGTGTCAATACTGATCTGTGACTGGATCAAAGGGCTCGGGATGGGCACACCCTTAGGTATATAATCACACATAGGCATATATTCGCATCATATATAGTTACAGTTATAAAAGTAACTAGTGAAACGTGGGAGTGTTCTACATTCCTCTGCCTACCTCTTCGGGGATTATAGGCGTGATGTTACTTTTTTTATATAGTTACATCCCAAGCTTCTCCATGGAAACAATTTTTAACGTTATAACCATGTCATTCAACCAGACTGTGGTCTGTGGAATTGTAAAATCAATTTAAAAGAAATGTCTACTCTAGTAGCAATCGGATATTTAAATACTGCAGTATTAGAAGACGAGATTTTAGCAGCCTTAGATAAATTGTTCATATTGTCAAACTTGTAGATGTGCCGTTAAAATATTGCTTGTAAACACTGCTAATTCAGTACCACCTTGACATTCGTCTTAGGTTAACACGGCATTGTTCATGATTTATGTATTATTTGCTTCCTTACCATACAATACAATTTCAACATCAATCAAATTCTTATACCATTTGTGCCTGGTTTCTACGCTCCCAAAGCCGTTGCCCATGTATGGACGTGCCATCGCGAATGTCACGTTTTTTGAGCAAAATCAAACATGGAACATGATCGATAAGAAGAATACGTATAAAAAACAGTGTTCAAATTTTATATTTAGTTATATACATATATTTTTATGTCTTATATGAATAATTATGCACCAGAATTTTTAACTGTTATACGATTTAATACAAGGTATCTTGTCAGATCTATGGCCCCACGTCACATGCGTCCTCAGTCAGTAATTAAAAATAACGACATATTAAAATTATATCAAATATCTGTGTACATCTTGCATGAATGATTCAACGGAATCAACATGGAGGTATTATTTATATCAGGACAGTGACACGGTGTCACCGCTGATCTATGACCCGCTGCGTCACGGGACGCGACCACGTCACTTTTTGCGACCAACATCGAACGTGTACGGATTGATCGAGAAATAAATACGCAGCTGTATTCGATGTGCATGTTCGTTCGTGGTCTGTGATGGAGGATTTTTATTTATGCGGGTAAAGGTGCTTCAATTCGATGACAGGTTATATAACATTTAAAATATGATCATATCGGACAACAGCGTTGTTTTCGGCTAGCAACCTACAGTCTCGCTGATGTGGTGGGCAACTATACTGAAGATGGCGCCTGAACTAAGTAAGGTAAAAAAATATTTATTACTCATGTTTTTTTCTAAGACAATCAAATAAGTACGATCCAGATAGAGTAATTTCAATTGTGATTATCACTGCAAACTCGAATAAAAGAAGCAAGTCACAAGTACATCATTAAATAAAGAAACAGGGCTACCGACAAAAAAGAAATTGTCCTTTCACAAATTCGCGCGCAGTGACATTTGTCAATCACTCGCTTCCATTGTGGATATGTCAATAACAATTAATGGCGTTCCATACAAAGTTTTATGGGTTTTATTGCTCCGATTGTGTGGGGATGATTAATGCAATCACTAATGCAAATACTGATGGCGAGAGCACGAACCTTTATTTCGTAGTTTTCTATAAAATTGATTTATTGCAATAGTTTCGGAGATACACATAATGACCGTGGGCGGCGCAGACCTTTGCCAAGTTAGGGATGCAATTGTGTTCCCTGATGGACGCTTTGTGTAGAATTATGGATAAATGTGTGACGTTCCGTGTTGGTGGTGAGGGATTTGTGATAATGTTACTGTCGCGAACGGTAATTTTTCTTAGCGGGACAAACTGTTAGCATTTAATTCATGACAATAGACAACAATACTAATATTAAAAGGTTTTCAAGTCTGCAACTACCGCTGTCGTGCGAAAAGACTTTTTGGCTATCATCTGTAATCCCAGAAGGGGAAAGCAGAGGAGTGTAGTACAGTGCACGTTTCAGCATTTACTTTCACGTTTCAATATGAAATAGAAGCTGAGCCATATTGCCATATACCCAGCTCACATTCAGACTCCGAACCACTACTAGAACATCTAAACGCAAAATCACGCCTGTCATCCCCGAAGAGGTAGGCAGAGAAATGTAGAACACTCTCACGTT
This sequence comes from Mimoniades ocyalus, assembly GCA_018245615.1. Taxonomy (NCBI): domain Eukaryota; kingdom Metazoa; phylum Arthropoda; class Insecta; order Lepidoptera; family Hesperiidae; genus Mimoniades; species Mimoniades ocyalus. The sequence continues at coordinate 7,724 of DWDV01000840.1, forward strand.
TCACCAGTTACGTTTACGTCCCACTATGGAATAGGTGGTGAGCCTATTGCCATGCACCGGGCACATATCCAGACTCCGAGCCGCTACTAGAAAATCTGAATTATAAAAGTTAAAATAAAACACAAATACGAGGCAGTCAATCAAAACCAAAGCCAGTCAAGTTTATTAACCTTTGTTTTAAAACACTCTACACACTAAACATACAATGGATGAAATTTGGGGTAAGGTTTGTTCATGCTGACGTGTCAACACGTCCCCACTCAGCTCATGTCACTCGCCCGCGCGTCACCCTTAACGACGTATCGTGAATTTACGTTCAAATGAAATTCGTTTCGTAGTATTTTATTATTATCTCTCATACATCAATCGCCACGCTCGTCAACTCCGCTGACACAAGTAGTATTTTTTTCTACTTCGTGCTAATATATCTGTCAATCAATTTATTTTGGTGCAAATCACAGTTGTGCTAATGTAACTAAAAAATCGTAGACACATTTCTAGTACAAATACCAATGTGATGTTATGCCAAGTTCATTGGGCCATTCGGCATTCCTTTGTGGAACGTAAACATAACTAGTGAAAAGTGGGTGTTTACTACACAGCCCTACTTACTTCTCCGAAGACTACAGGCGAGATGTTACGTTGTCCTTATTATCTAACTTCCTTCTCTCTTTTTCCCTCTCTTTTCTCTTTCCCACCTCTCCGGTCCTCCTTTGAAAAATGAGCCCTATTTGAACGTTGTTATGGTGCCATAAAAGACCCCTTATGAAATTGTTCCGGAAGAAATAATTCGTAGCTGTCAAGAGACCTATCCGAAAGAGGCTTCATATTCAATTTAATATACATCTCATTAAGCGGAAGTTATTTGGAAGTGAAGTTATTTTCGTGGCCCACTCGCGTTTCGTGAAATAGGTATGTTTGTTCGTGTTACTACAAACTCCGCAAATGCTCAGAAAGTTTAAAGTGCTGAAGAAAAGATATTTAAAAACAAATTGCATTAGCACTGACTGAAAAGTAACCGTAGTAACAGTTGAGTTCTTCATTTACCTTTAAAATGTAAAACAAAGTTCGGTAATTTTATTCATGACAGGGAATTTTTATTTGCTGCAACACGAAACGCCGCTGAAGGAATACTTTTTAATACGCTTTTATTAGCTTCAGTCGTACGAGTATGTAGGTATGTATATATGTGGTGGAAACTTTGAAAGTGATTTTGACCGACTTTGAAACGTCGGATTAATTTGAATTTTTGCATACTCATCCAGGACTGATGACAATGCAATAATATAACATAACATCACGCCTGTAATCCCAGAAGAGGTAGGCAGAGGATTGTTGAACACTCATGTTTCACCTGTGACGTTTACGTCCCATCACCATAGGTAATGAGCTTACTGCCATACATCAAGTACGTATGCAGTCTCCGGGCCACTACTAGAAAATCTAAATTAAAAAAATTTAATAGTTCCCGACTCGGGATTTGAACCCAGGACCACCCGTTCGGCAGTCGCGCTTGCAACCAACACTACCAACGATGCAGCCTAGATTCTCTCACTATCATTTAAATAATTTTCTGATGACATGCTTAGAATTTCATCTGAGGGCCAGAACAATTTCAATAGCCCGAACGCTATTGGCAAAGTGGAACGACGTATACAAACTCCTACAAACGCATCCTAACCTTTTCTGTGAGACAGCCGGTCCAATCTCTATCTATATAAATCGGTATTAGTTTATCATACTACGTGGCTTGAAAAGCTTGGCAGACTTAGCTTTCTAAGTGTGACGTAACATCACGCCTGTAACCCCAGAGGAGATAGGCGGAGGTGTGTTGTACATACACTCCCACGTTTAACCAGCTAGATACGAGTATACGTTCTACAAGGGTGTGAGCCTATTGTCTTACACTGGGAACAAATTTCTTACTAAGCTGGTGCTTATTGTAATGTTAATTAAATTTTCACTCCACAATATACAAATCACTGTTTAACGTAAAAAAACGTAACATCGCGCCTGTAATCCCTGAAGAGGTAGGCAGAGGAATATAGAACACTCCCACGTTTCATCAGTTACGTTTACGTCCCACTATGGAATAGGTCGGTGAGCCTACTGCCATACACCGGGCACATATCAAATAAATAAATATAAATATAAATCACTGTTTATATACCAGGAATAATACATTACTGATATCCAGAAGAAATAAATATTTAAGATATTCCCAAACTACCAAACTACATAATAACGTAGAAACATTTACCCATGAAATTGAACGGTTCTATAGCAGTACGAGTAAATCGGGGACTCTATTTACTTGGGGACAAAGCATTCTGAACTCGGACAATTAATCTTATCGTTGCGTAATCAATTAATTAATTTTGTTAAAGACACTTCGTTCTTCCAAACGAACCTTAGGGACGTTAACAGAGGAAGGTTGATAGCGGCAGATCGTTGGCTACAATAACAACGGATCTATTCGAAGCGTTTGAATCGTTACACCATTACGGCAGGTCTTTTGCGGTGTGCGCAGAGGGCTTCGAGTGTCAAATATATCTTTCCTTACAGACCCAACATGCTTCTTCTATATTAATAATAATAATTAATGCTTTTAGAAATACAGTTTAATATTATACTGGATCACTTACATCAAATAACGAAAATGGTGGGTAACTGGCGCGTTTGCGAATTAATATTTCTCGTTCAAGAAAGAAGCCTGAAATATAATTATATATTTTGTATAAATTAATATTTCATCGAACAATAATTGATTTAACTTTTTTCTGAATCCTCCTAGTATAACCGTGAAAGGACAGTTTTTTATATTATAAACAATGACCAAAAGCAACGCACATACTATAAGGAAATATACAAATACTGTTTACCAAGAAGGCTTGTCTTTATTTAGGATCGAACATGTTGAAAACATAACGACGCCTTAATGTCCCTGTACGGAACCATCGCCGGAGCGCTATTTGTCTGGAACTAAATGTAGACGCGCAAAAACAAGGAGATGTCGTCGTAAACCTGAAATAGTTGTGTTTACATGCATAAATAACTTGTTTCGTAAGATCATTGGAATGTTTTTGACTAGTATTATTGACTGAAGATCCATTTGCAAGAAGTTTAATTTATTTATTGCTGTGGATAAGATAAAAGTAAGCGAGTGAAAGGACAAAGGAAATATCGTAATGCAGCTCGTGAGAAGTATCTAAGTACTCGCGTTCCGTGTGTAATTGGATATTTAAGCATTTTAATTGGAACCAGGCGCTAAAAACAATTATTATGCCGTCATTCGGTCTCATCTACATACTTTTCCATAATGTACCGAGATCTGGTCGCGCATTTAAATTTATTCCTAATGAATTAAGGCATACCATCGAGTTTCCGGGTCATATACCTTCATAGTTATATATGTTTTATTATATAAGCCAGGCGTCGCATCGCATTCTCGTCAATTTATGGAAAGGTCACATTATAATCTTATTGGTCTCTAATTATGTAGCAGCATCATTCGTTCCGAACGATATCCGGTTTTTGGTCCTTAGTAAGTAATATCGGGTAATATTAATACAATCGGTAATACCCAGTACATTCGTAAAGTTCGAATTTCAAATATGCTCTTAATCAATCCCTATTTTGTTTCCGAGATCATGTTCCTCGAGTCGACAGCTAATCTTGAGTGGACAGCCACCGTGGTAAAAGTATGTAAATTAAAGATAGTCGCCGCTCGAGTAGTCTCCTTTCATGCACCCCGTTTCCAGATATTTGTAATCTTACCTATCGTAGTAGCAAACGCGTTTCTAACGATTCCAAAAATCGCCGCGCACAACTTTTATTGCCTCGGTCGGCTACAGCAGGCCATCACTCGGTTTAATCAGGCGCATGATTGAATAGGTTGCTTATAAACTGAGTTATGAAATTCTTCCATTAAATTATGTCTGATACGTTATGATTACTTTCAATATAGAAAATTTCCTATTTGCAGTTGCCTATAAGGTCAATGGTAATGACTCTCAATAGCCAATTTTTTTCCGACTCATTTATCGTTTGGCTGTTGGAACACGGGTCTCCTCACAGAATGAGTGGGTTAAGGCCATAGTCTGCCACGCTGATCATGCGTGGGTTCGCAGACTTCACACGCCTTAGAAACCATTTATTTTTATGAACCCTAAACTGTGCACGATGTTTTCCTTTACTGTTAGAGCGTGAAACTTAAACCTTTAAAACGCACATTTTGTAAAGAGGTGCCAGGCGTGCCAGGATTTGAACCCGGGCTTCGTGGGTGAGAATCTGAATTTTAAATCACCAAGTTATATCACAATAGTCACTGCTTTTGCAGTGACAACCTAGTCACAGTAGTCCAAATTTGGCAAACGTAAATGATAAAACCAACACGATGATACGATTTGTTTGAATTATTGTAAGAGCTAGGCAGCCCTGCGCACTTAACGTCTATTTAAATAACTAAAATTTGTTATCATAAGTCAATGAATGAATCATAATAATCTTTCGATTTTATTTTCCTTAGATTTAGTTTTAAGCATTGTTCTCGCTCTCGAAATTCAGCGTAGAAAAAAATAGACGTTACGTGGTTCTATGAATCCGGAAATCAACTGAGAAAGCCTTAATTTAAGAATCTATACATATTTCACCCACATGCCGCTCTCAGGGTCTGCGGATTACGAGATTTTTAATTTTAAGCTACTCGAGAACTAGTAGACAACATACTTGTAAGAAAGAAGATGCAAGCAAAATAACCGCGATTAAATTGCCATTATACCGAATCTGTGGCTTAATACTTGCAAACTGTAGTGTTATTTGCATTATAAGCATTTTGAGATTAGCAAGGCACTGCTGCGTAAAATAGAAAAAATCTTGAGTCCCAATTATTTCTACTTTAATTTCAGTTACAGTAAACAGTATAAACTTCTACGCACAGTCACACACAAAAATAATCAAATGGAAAGTACCTATTTTCTGTCAAAAACCGTGATAGAAAATGAAATATAATACGTTTTCCTTGCATAAAACAATCGAAGTCCAGTAACAAGTGACTTGTGGTATGTCGCAAATAAAACTAATATGTACGAATTTATATAAATCAGCTTCGCTAAACTTGATCAGCAAGCAGTGACGGGCACAGCGGCACAGTGCGCTGACAGTGAGTGCGGAGTGCGAGGAGCGGGTGGCGCCCGGCACGGCAGTAGCGCGCCCGTCTCGCACTGACTCACTCGTTACACGCACGCTTTACGTGAGCGAACTTTTTTCGTAAACCTGCGTTGATCCGTCGCCAGAAAAACTTGTAAACTTTCTAACATGTGTATTTAATGTATATATTTTGAACTAACTTTAATATAACCTAGAAGATATTTTTTCTGGATATTACCGTGTTGGATTTACAATAGTTTCAATTATACTATTTACTAGAAGGCACTAGTTTAATGAAATAAAAATATACGTCATCGATAAAGCTATAATTTGACTTTCGAAAAGTTGCTATTTAAGATAATACCAACGTTTGTAATAGTAATAATAAACGAAAAGTCTTAAATGCTTTATTCGCGACTTTTACAAGTATCATTATGGATATGAAGATTTGGAAATTTATTATAGAGAATAATCGATCGTGTGAACTAAATACGAGCGTGTCTCCAACATTCAAATGGCGTTGGAGCGCTCCCTGAATTAAAATGATTGCAGCGGTAGCCCTCGAGGGTGTGATGTGCACGTTCGCGTGAGCATGTGGCGGCACGCTGGCCCTGCGCTGCTGCTGGCGCTGGTCACCGCACTTAACAGCCCGACTCAAGCTCCACTCGCAAACGTATCATCCTTGTACCTCGAGGACTCCCAAACTCTGTACTCCTTTGAATACCTTCCAATGCCTGTCAACCTAACCGTACACGAGTATCACCGGCCCCGACGCGAATCGCACCCGCTCATCGGACCATTCGACATATCCAAGATATTTAAGAAAAAACTCAAAACAAAACTAGAGAATGCCTCGAAGCCGTATGCCTCGAAGCCGAGTGCCTCGTCGTTACTCGCGGCGGATAGACTCGTAGCTGATTCGATGGAAACGACGACGGCGAACCCTAGAGCTGTAATTCGAGTTCCAGTTGCAAGTGCCACAATCGTGTACGCAAAATCTATACAAGTTGATGTGATTTCTCGTAGAAGTGATAAATCGGATTCTACGCAATTGCAAATTGTAAATGATAGCACATTGCCAACTGAAACCACAGCAGTAACAACTGCAAGCAATGTTACGGAAAGATCATATGGAAATAGAACAAAAACGAAATCAAAGTTAAAAAACGGTTCGTCGGGAAAGCGGAAGGCGTCAATTGGCAAGGGTCGTGAGCCGCGCGTCGCCGGCAAAAAGAAGGTGGAAAATGACAGCGCCTGGCCCCCCAAGCACGCAGCCGTCGTGGAAGGCGACATCGTCCTCGGAGGTCTAATGATGGTGAGCGACAATCTTTTATTCCTAAAACATGATTGTTTTATTTTACTAGCATTTTTTTCCATGTCTAAATAAGGGAACTCGACTGAATGCCTGGTTGTGTTAGTGGTTACAAGCGTGACTATAGATCAAGAAATGCTAAGTTCAAATCCCAGGTCTGGTACTAATGGATTTATTTTAACTCAAAATTCATAGTAGAAATTCCCAGTAGTCGCTCGGAGTCTGAATTTCCGTTGTATGCCAACAGACTATTCCATGACGTGAAACACACATAATCGGTGAACCGTGGAAATACATTTCATTCCTCTGCCTACCTCTTAGGAAATTACAGGCATGATGTTACGTTTATTTATATGCATAGGTGTTTGAACTACTAAAATTCAAATATAGAATATAAGTTATGTAGCTTTTTTCCAGCGGAGTTAAAACAAATGTGCTCTTTAATTAAACTTAAGCTACTTATAAGTAGGTAAGTAGGTTGTAGATAGATTACAATAAGTAGTCCTATATCTTTTCATAGCGATTTATATGCAATCGTTAATTGAAGTAAATTTGTGCCCCCTTGGTCGTGTTGGTTGCAAGTGCGACTGCCGAACGGGAGGTCCTGGGTTCGATTACCGGGTCGAGCACTACAAAATTTAGATTTTCTAGTAGTGGCTCGGAGTCTGGATATGTGCCCGGTAAATGGCAATAGGCTCACCACCTATTCCAT
>DWDV01000841.1:0-14893 GCA_018245615.1 Mimoniades ocyalus
TAGGCAGAGGAATGCAGAACACTCCCACGTTTCACCGGTTACGTTTACGTATATGTATAGTAAAATATAAAATTGTTTATAAAGGTGATTGTGCATGTGATCGTGCATTTGATAATTTAGTTTCAGTTATAATACTATCATAGAAAATTGTTTTCACTCTGTTATTATCCAAACGGATCTCAGACCAATTATTAACATAATATAACCGAAAGTAGATTAAACCGAAAGTATAAACCGAAAGTAGTACAAATTGCAAAGGGTGGGGCACATACTCGTATGTCATAGAAATGATGGTAGTTAGATTTGGAAGGTACTAGAATCGAGGCCAAGGCCGAGAAAGAGGAATGTACTGCTACTGTCTGCAGTCGAAGATATCGTTACGACGACGGGTCGTCAGAAGATGAAAATTAGATATTAATCGCCTAGAATGGAAATCTTAAAGTTTGAAGAAGAAAAGATTAATTTAAACCTTAATTTTCTTTAAGTAATATTAAGTAAGTAAGTATATTAAGTAATAATATTTCGCAACTTTTATATTGATCGAATATATCATTTGTTAAAAAAATACAGTTGTATAGAGATGCTTATGGCTTAATCGTCTTAGCGCTTAAGGCTTGTGTCTTATAATTGGAATCCCATAGCAGACGTAGGTAATTAGAGCACAATAATTAAAATTTTAAAATGTATTTATGTGTTGATTGTCTTGTTGGTCGAGTAAGCCGATCTAAGGTCTTGGGTTCAAATCCCAGGCCGGTTAATATCGGATTTTTGAACTTAGATTTTCAAGTAGTTGCTAGTAGTGTCTAGAAGTCTAGATTTGTGCCCGGTGTATAGCAATAGGCTGAACACCTATTCCGTTGTGGAACGTTGTAAATAATTATAAAAACATTAAGAAAGATTCAAATCAATACGATAATAGAAGTATGTAGATAAAAACCGACTTGCTACATTCATTTACACAGTAAGTTTGTTAGTACTCGCATATAAGTAAAAATAAATTTAAGTTTAATTAGTTACCGGCTAACTGGCTTAGTGTAAAGCTAAGTCTCGCAGTTACGTGGATTATTTTCACTTTATCCACTTAATTTTTACAAGTAGAGTGTAAAACTAAGCAAAGTGTGAACGATTTACTCTTTCACAGTTCAATCTCTGTGGATTTGAAACTAGTAGCACGCTGTAATGAATGGCTGTTCGTTCGAAATCAATATGACATAGACAAGTTATAATTACTACCAAATAGTAGTGCCAAATATCTCTAACCTTACAGACCTGCCATGCTTCATGCACATTCACAACTCTATTCGTACATGCCACGTCGATTTCTGAGACTAGTTTAGTCGAGTTTTTTCAACTAAAACTTGGCCGGCTAAGAATTTTGATATGTATGGCAATGACAGGCGCGTGACAGCTAGCGACATCAACAGATCCCATTACAGTGTGAAAATGTGGGTGTGTCAGTGACTCACTGGCAATTAATTAACGAAAATAGGACACTTCGCATAAATATCTGTCAGCCGTTGTTGATATTATTAAATGTTGGTCATTATAATACATTACCTATTAAACTTTTGTTTCAAGTATACAAACGTTAAATAGTCACATCGTTGAACAATTTAGTAATTCTAACACACGTAACAACGAAATAACTACGTAGAAAGGCTAACGATATGTATAATTCCTTTCAAATTTGTAAATTTGGCACAATTTTTAAGTTAACAATAAAAATAATGAAACTAATACATTAATTCTTGAAAGCAAGTGTACTGAAATAGATATGCATAATCAAGGTTTACTTAGTGTACATAATTTGAACAAAGATTATGTAAAATAATACATTATTCGAATGCTACCAATCCTTGTATGCGGCACGCTGAAGAGAAATCCAAAAAATAATTCAAATGTGAATCATCACTGGCCAATTGTGATAAACTAAGTAGAGTGCAGCGGCAGAAGTCGAGTCGACTGTTAATTTGTTCAATAGTTGTTTAAAACGATTATATTTGGTACTGCAATATGGCAGTGTATAATTGACTATCGCAACATTCGAAGATTACTTATTCGTCTTATTATTCCTCCTACGGAATAACATTGAGGTAAATAGCAATTGGGGGGTAGTATAATAAAACACAATTAACTAAATTGCACACTAAAATACGAAGGATAAGTTTTACATAAACATCGCGAAGTAATGCAATTGGTAAGCTATCGGATGTAGTGTTTTTTTTCTGTACAAGTTGCGTTTTTTTTCTATATTTATGCAGTAAAACAATTTAAGAGGGATATAGTACGATGTGTGGAAATTGAAAAGAAATACATTTGTTCCATAAACAGTAATTATGTTTACACGTAAATCACTCATAATTAGCAATGGTTAATTGAAGCGAAGATCCGTCAATAAATCCAACTAATTAGTGATAACATTGGCTATTACTAATGTAACGTCCTTCTGATGAAATTTATAGAAACTTCTGAACGTAGGTATATACAATTTCCAATTAATTAAATATTAAAACTAGAATACAAGACGAAAAACAATATACATATGATGAAGGATATTATTTCGTTACCATTGCATGAGTGGCCAATGAATAAGTTATATGAATACATATGGTAGAATATTACGAAAACGTGTGACGTACGTTTGTAATAAACGAGAATTACAAAATACTCGTCTATTTGCCCAGAAATAACGATAATATCCGGTTACGAAATACTTAGCCAATGGAGCGTTTAAGAAAGGTACAGTTGGAAACAATGAAACCATAATATTAATGTATTTCAAACGAATATAACATTACATTGATAGATCACGAACTAAATGGATAACGGAGTGTTTAAACATGTTAGCATTGAATATGTTTTGAAAGGTTAATCTATTTGAAGGTCACGTTTGCTCGCAATCACCTAAATAGGGGTTGGACTAGAAACTTGATTTCGGCAGGAGTGGGATGAAACAAACTATTAAACTTTCAAATAAGGAAACTACTAAATCTTCAACAAGATTTTGATTAATAAACGGGGACAATTCAGTGGCCGCCAGTACTCCTTTAACCTTGTGTTAGTTCGGCTTTAGCGATTATTTAGCTTTTATTATTTACTATTAATAATTTAAATAACTTGAAGATTGAAGATAAATTAAACTCGTGCATGTATTCTCTAAAAGACCGTGAGACCTTGTACAATAATAGGGGGACATATCAGATAAATCAGATAGAGAATATGTAGGTAGGTATACGATTAAAATCAAGCGATAAACACGTTTCAGAAATATTGATATGATATCTGTACACGAATTGACACTCACTGCTGCTTCGAAATGGAAAACTTAGTCGTGCCTATATTCCGACGATTTACATCTGAATTTATTCGCATTGTGAAAACCGAACAATTTCACGTTGTTTGAGCAACACGCAATTACAGGTTATCCTTTTGTTTTGTACGGGTGCACCTGTACTGTTTCGCGCGCTGGCTGCGGAGGCTGGGGGCCGGGCTGGAGGAGCGGGTGACCGCGGGCTCGGCCACGTGCAGGTCGGTCTTCTGGCGTCGCGCGCCCAGCGAGGACGGCGCCGCGGCGGCGGACGTGGCGCTCGCTGAACGCATAGATACCGCGAGAGAATTTCACGGCGCGCACGCACGCGGCCGACTGAAGCTCGCGCGCCAGCGCTATCGGTGTCCGTGCCGCCACCGCCGCCGCCAGCTCGCCCGGAAAAATCAGATCTCGTGGCGACGACCCTATCCATTCAAGCTGAACCGATCACACTCATAACGTAGATTTCTTTTTGTCACACTCTGTTTCGAATGTGACTGTTAATATGACGCACTACTAAACCACCACCAACTTCCCACTCGAACATCAATAGTCCTTATATCAGATCCAAAACAACTTACATTGGCCCCTAACATTTCTAGAGGAAATCACGAATTAAGGCACCGTAAGATCGCGGACGTTTACTTTGGCAACAGGGGCATGTCGAATGACGCAGCCAGGTGTGTCGGCAAAAGCAGTACCATCGAATAATACAAATGTCTGTCGGCGGCGTCACACTTTACGTCACGCTCGCTGCCCCGCACTGGCAACGCTCGTTGTAAAAACACTTTCTTTTGAAAATGATATTTGTTCACTTCACAGGTGTTTAGAAACAGCATTTCTCTCACACATGCGTCGTGTACACGTGGATCACATGAGCATTACTTAATATTACAGCTTAATAGTGGAGGAACTTGTGGGTCAGTGTCAGTGTCTCGAACAGTTTGTTTATTTTGCGTCGGGTCGCCGGTCTGGAGGCTCCCGCCCGCGGCGCGCTCTGCGCATGTCCGTATCCGTTCAATAATACCCACCACCCAGGCCACAGCTGATTCACGTCATGCTCAAGTTTATAATTGTTCCTGTAACCACGTCCCGCGCTGCAGATATATTCCACATGTAATCTCCTATTCCTAGTAATAGACCTTCCATGTGTTGTATTCATAAACAGTAAATACACTTACATTCATACCATATGATAACAGCTATACGCTCGAATTGTTTTATACCGTATTTTCAATCTAAGACTGATGATATGCAGTGTTAATAAGATAATTGCTGGTCTGTGTACATGGTAAACTAGCTAGTCTGTAGGTACTATTCGTAGCGTACATTACAGAGTGCACTCAACGGAGCGAGACAAGACACTATTGTCCAAATCTAACGGTAAACGACACGCCAAAATTAATCAAACCTAGCGAAAAATAACCATCAACGTAATGAGAACAAAAAAAAATCCCGTAGTGTGGACGGATTAGCAGCCGAAACTGCTGTCATTAGACGATTAATTTATATTAAACTTAACGTTATTGGTAACCGTGGTAGAAATGTATGTAAGTACTTTATATCGTTACTATTTCAGACATATCACTGCCTGATATGATAATAATCGAATACTTATGTGATATGACTGCTTGATTATTTTGAACACAATTTTCCAATCAATTCATGCGAGGTTATGTTCTTTATTAACTGCACTAAAACCAAGCTTAACATTCCTGTTTACTATAATACAAAGTCTAAAAAATAATAATATAATTCAAATTTTTCATTATTTTGAGCAATCCTGATTAGTCGACATTTATGAAATAATTATCTAGTATAACTACTAACGCCATCTAGTAGTGATATATACAAGCAACCTACTAGGCTAAGTATTGTTATAAATTCATTCGATAATATTAGACATGCCAGCAATTTATACAGTAAAATTTTGTTGTTATATTTGATTAAGAGGACTGTTCATATAATTACGACATAATTTATTTGTATTCTATTGAATACAAATTCAACGCGACTTCCTAAAGAGTAAAATGATTTTAGTTAACTCAAATTTTATTCTAAACTTTTATGTAACCAATAACCAATTATGTCATTGGGATTAACAAGTCTAATGTGTAGTCAGTGATTTTAGTTGTAAAATCTGATATCTGCTGTGCCCCTGTCACAATCGCATGAAATATAGATGGAGCTATTGCAAAACCAATTTTAAAATGTGTGAGAGTACTTATAAATCTACTATGATATGTAATGATTTTTACGCATCCTCTAACATCATGCCTGCAATCCCCGAAGAGATCGGTAGAGGAGTGTAAAATACTCCCACGTTTCATCAGTAACGTTTACGGCCCACCATGGTATAAGGGGTAAACCTATTGCCATAGGTACGTCGGGAACATTCCAGACTCCTAAAAGTTTTAACTAGAAAGTTCTATGTTAGAAAAATCGAATAGTACTCGACAAAAGATTCGAATCCAGGACCTCTCCATTAGCAATAGCGCTTGCAACCACTCCATTAACGAGGCAGTCAACTTATATCATTATAAAAAAGCAATTTATATAGTTGGACTGAATACTTTCTGAATATTTAGTTATTATGTGAGATAATGCCGTATTTATTCATTAGGTTGAAAGGTGAATTACCTTATAATATTCGATTATGCAAAAATATTCGTCGGTTCTAACTGCGCCTTCAATAGTGAGGTAGAAACTCATACCTATAGGTACTCCAATTTAGCCCTCAATAGTTCCAGCGCATTTATCACCTCATGGCCCAGATTATACTTTTGATTTTAAAGAACAATATTAATATTCAATCTAATTGTAAGATTTTTATGCGACATTCATATTTGAACATTGTAAGGATTTGGTTGTGATTAAGATATAAAAATACATGTTTGTATTACACTTTTACTTTATCGCTTATTGTTAACGATATCTAACGTTATAATCTCATTATTTGTATTAAAACTTTGAAGCAAAGATAACTTGGTCGTATAATTTATGAACGATTGGAATCTTTATTTAAAAACGAACCGTGAATATGTATGAATCTATGTATTAGATAATTTTATAAAAAAACGTAACATCACGCTTGTGATCCCCGTAGAGGTAGGCAGAGGAGTGTAGTACAGTCCCACGTTTCACCAGTTACGTTTACTACCCTATAATGTTATAATATAAAAGAAGGGAGAAAAACTTATAAAATTCCAAAGTTATTGGACCATACAATTACATTGATAAAAAAACAATATCAGGAGGTTGCCACTACGCTAGGTAGAAAAAGTTAAGATCCATGATTATGCCCATGCACAAGACGTAAAACCAATTAAATAAAAATACTCTGATCACGCTCATGGCTGTATCAACTAATGACGAACTGATTACCTATACTGGAAGGGAATGTTTCAAAAAACTTATGCAAACAAGTTTCCAGCTTTGTATTCGGTTCATTCAAATAGAAATAAAACTCATCTCTGTTGTTATTTTAATGTGACAAAATTACATTTATCGCAGTTTATTCTTCGTGCTATTCTAGCCTTTACTAGTGAACACTTTTACAATTAGATGAATGAATTAGTGAAATAGGAAAATCGATTGTCACGGTGATGTAATATTGTTTCTGGTTCAATAATTGTACATTAACATAAAGAAATCCGCACTACTGACGTATTAAAGCATTATGATACCACAAAATTCATATCGACCTTGACTGGGTGGGAAGACAATCTACGAAAGGTTGGAAGTAGACGCTGGATGTGGCAAGCCGAGGACAAGGCGCGATGGGGGCGTTAGGGATGGGCCATATGACTGGACTGGACTGGCCCGTTGGTGCAGTGGTTAGTGAACCTGACTGTTGCGCCGAGGGTCGTAGATTCAATTCCCACCCAGAATAAATATTTGTTTGATGAGCACAAGTATTTGTTCTGTGTCTGGGTGTAAAAAAAATATCTATTTAAGTATATATTTATATGTATATATGTAATTTATTAGCTTTCTGGTTACCATACCACAAGCTCTGTTGATGCTTACTTTGGGATCAGATGGCCGTGTGTGGGGAGTTGTCCCAAGATATTATTATTATTAGATTTTATTCAGTGCTCTCTGTCTGTCCCGTGAGGTGCCTGGCGTGACAGTCTAGCAACAATAATCAATCTACAAACAGGCACATTAACCACTTGAGTGATAATCGCTAATGTACTCACCAGGGTATGGCAAGAATTTATGCAGTACGTAGAGTGACGGGCGGTGTTTGTGGTTGTGTGGTTGGAAAGGTCTATGTCCAGCAGTGAACGAAAACGGACTCATGATGATGATGATGATGATGAGAATAACACTCTCATGAAACCCATCCAGAGATAATCCCCACATGAAACCTTCCAGTATCTTTTCTGTACCAATGTTCAGAATAATACCTGTACCCCGTTCTCTGGTAACTGAAAATTTCAACAACTAAATATCCTAGAGCCGAGTAAAAAGATATCTACGCAGTCATTATTATCGTATTAGGTGCGATCGTTAAACAGGTACGGCTTTTTGATTAACGCCACCATCAAGATCAGAACTGATTAAGTACACTAAATTGTTTATAAGAGCCGAGTAGTTCTGCTTGGACGTGGGTGTTCTGGCAGAGCATCAATCGCTCCAACATTTACAGCGGTAAACGCAGCATTCCAGCTATAGATGCAATAATTACATATTATTAACACAGACAGAGCTGTGCTCAATTGCATGTGTAAGAGAAGTGTTAGCGTAGCACAGGTACACTGCACACTTGTCCTATGTGTACTTGTATAGTTATGCGTAACTGTATAAGTTGCTGGTTTGCTGATTTTTATTATTATATAATCACGCTAGGTCCGTTTCGCGGTACGCAGTAGGCGCCGAGTGTCAAATATCTCTCTGATGATAGATCTGAGGTGGTTCGTCTTTGTTCATCACTCTCTTCATATATGCGTAAGAATCGCTCAAACATGCGTAAGAATTTCATCAAAATCCGTCTAGCGGTTTAGGAGGAGTTCAATCACATACGCAGGAACACTTGAGTTATATATACAAAGATAATTGTTAAATTATAACGGTGTTAATAAAATCTAAATTAAAATAATAAAAAATTTTATGGTGATTTTTCGATTGCTTTAAATATAGAAAATCTATATACAACTCTACTATTATAAATGAGTGGCTTGTCATTATATAAATTATACATGATGGTGCAGTTGTATAGAAAGAAACAGTGGTTGTGGGGCGCTCCCTCGGGGCTTGTAAGAACAGCTCGGTAACCTAGCTCTCACAAATTATACGACGCCGCATCGGAGGAAAGTTAGAATAAATAGGCTTGTTTTTCATTTCCAATTAAGGTTGGTGCACATCGCATATAAGAACTCTACTCCGGACAGTGACTCTACATCGACAGATGATCGACCTACGTTATTTTTCGATGACGTCTATTATGGAGGTGGAAATTGAATGAAATTAAATCCATATCTATCTCTTTCATTTTTAATAGTGACTTCTAATCGTGGCTCGCAGTCAAGATTTGTGCCCGGTGTATGGTAATATGCGGTGACCTATTAATAGGTGGTTGTGGTAACCTAGGAATAGATGGTGACCTATTCCATAGTGGGACGTAAATGTAACTGGTGGAACGCGGTAGTGTACTACTCTCCTCTGCCTACCTCTTCGACGATTACAGGCGTGATGTTACGTATCTCAAATCAGTATCTCAAATCAAAACTCAACTGCATCGTCAAGTGTAGAAGTAATCATGTACAGCTAGTTCTGACCACATAGCACCTGATAACGACCATGCATATTTTTTCCATTACGAAAACAAGTAATCTAGAGTCGCCACTTCACACCAATAACTTACATAATACCTTCATAATTTACATAAGGAATAGGATAGAGTGTGATTTTGCGTAATAAATTAAAAGTAATGGTAGAGTATCGATAGACGCAGAACAAGAAACAAACTGATAATTCTGCTGCAATTCGCCCGCGGTCAGTTTCTCCATTGCGTTGATAAATAGTTATGAAACCCGTTATTTTCTTAATATACACATCAAACTACTCGAGAATATGTTTTTCTCTAACCTTCATTAATAACGATTAACCTTCAAACGATTCTATGACGCCTACGAGTTGCAATTAATGTTTTCTTTCCATACTATTATTGTGTTACTCGTACTACCTGTACCATGACATTAGGTCCCAGTGGGAGTAATCATAGAACAGTGAATGCTAAATATCTTAATCTTCACAGATCTGATGTACTTCTCCCATGTTCATCGCTCTTTTCATGCTCGTGTCCTGGTTTCGATTTTCAGTGTCAAAAATGAAATTTTCTTAAGACAAATTGTATTGCTAATTAAACTGTCCTGCGTTGATCATTTAAGGATTTCCAGTGGTAATGAGAATATATTTGAACAAGAATGTAATCCAATGACTAGGCCGCCTAGTTCGTCGATTGGTTGCAAGTTCTACGGCTGACTGACAGGTCCTCGATTTGATTATTTTTGTAAAGTAATAACTTAGAATTTCTAGTAGTAGTCCGGAGTCTGGATTTCTGCCCGGTATATGGCCACTGGGTTAGTCCTTATTCTTTAGTGGGACCTTAGAATTGAACAGATGCATCGTGTGAGTGTAGGGTATTAGACTCCTCTGTTTACCCCTCAGCAAAATACAGGCGTAATGACACCAACTGAATATGGCATAATGTTGAAGAGTTGTGTCAACTAATTCAACTTCTGGCTTTTTGAAATTTTCTATGTTTGACAACGATTTAAAAAAGTAAGAGAAGTAACGTATGAATTCTATGTACAAGCATTTGTCAGTTGTCTCCAGCAATCAGGCGAGAGTAAGGCAAAACTGGAGTACGGTAAATATAGTGCGGTGTATTTAAATTTATGTCTAATGTAGTTTAATTTAGTTAAGTCGAAAGATCTTTTAAATAGTGTCACTTACCTCGTTATCTATGAGAACCGTTATCTAGAATATAGGTATGAATTCATAAAACGTTTTTGAACGAAAATATTGTTTTAGACTGCCTCGTTGGTCGTGTTGCTTGCAAGTGCGACTGCCGAACGGGAGGTCCTGGATTCGATTCCCGGGTCGGGCACTACTAAATTTTCTAATTTAGATTTTCTAGTAGTGGCTCGGAGTTTGGATGTGTGCCCGGTGTATGGCGATAGGTTCACCACCTATTCCATAGTGGGACGTAACCGTAACTGGTGAAACGTGGGGGTGTTCTACATTCCTCTGCCTACCTCTTCGGGGATGACAGGCGTGATGTTACGTTTTACGTAATATTGTTTTATGATATTTGAAACTAGCTATTAAATCGTGGTTTGCTTGTGAATTTAATTTTTCAATGTGCCCATGAGTACCGTGTGGTCTATGACACTGTAAGGGACCTGAAATGATTTTATGTTTTATATGTTAACTGATAGTCGAGTAATATATTTTTATAGCGAATAGTGGCAGCAAAAATAGAGTCCACGCTGCAATTAGTCTCGCACTTTGTATAATACACGTAGAGCTTTAGAATTTTTGAGGAAGAAATAAAAGAAGTGTTAAAAAAGTTATGGATGTTGCACCAAAATATTTTGATATTTTACGATAATTATAAGCCGCATAACATATACACACAAAACAAGTGTTTTTAAATAGATTTTAAAGACCACTGACAAATTAAGTAACATTTGATTTCTAGTTTCATTAACTGCATACTCGTATAAAAATGAATATTTTTCATTTAAAATTTAATTCGGGATATCAACGCGTTTTCCAATATTAATTATTTTCAATATCAATCATTAATTGTGTATTTTGATAATGTAAAATGAAAATGTTTTTCACTTACCTACAAAGTTGTCGCCGGCGGTTACCGTGGCAACGTTACAAACGCGCACAGATCACTCGCACAGCAATTTTCACAAAAACTACTACACTGTGCCACGATCATTGCAGAAAAAAACTTTTTATTAAATCCATAGATTACGGTCCGTCCATAAACAAAAAAAAACAGGAACAGTACAGCGGCGTTTATGAAAAAGAAAATCTTCGAAAATTAAATCGTAAGCAGTCGTGCGACGCCGACGACTACCAGACTTGTCTCACGTATTCGTTACGATGACCTCTTGCGTCTCGCTCACACTTTGGACAGCTGAAAGAGACGCATGGTCTGTTCTTGAAAACCTTGATCGAATGTAGCAAAAAACTCACCTCTTTTCTTTAATTGCAGAGCTTTTATCGGAGTGCTGCAAGAGACTGTTAATACGGGAACAATGTAGAGTTGAATAGAGCACATGTGAAGGATTACAATTATTTATTTAAGTATTACACAATTGTATTATATCATCGCGCCAGCTCGCTTGGAGAGTGGGGTAGGCAGAGAGCACTGAGCATCAAATATCTCCATCCTTACAGACTTGATGTACTTCTACATTCATTATTCTCTTCAAAACCGCAAGCTGATTACAGAATTGTAGTCGCCTCGTCCTAAACCTTGACCTGCTTGGTCAAGATAAATAAGTCTTGGTATTTATATAATGTTCGTATATACGACTCTGTAACCATTCTTTCATTGATCGACTGGTTGCGAGTGCGACTGCCGATCTAGAGTTCCCGGGTTCAAATCCCGGGTCGGGTACTTATAAAAAAGCTTATAAAATCACACCTGTAATCCTCGTAGAGGTAGGCAAAGGAGTGTATTACGCTGCCACGTTTCATCAGTTATGGTAACGTCCAGCCATAGATTAGAAGGTGAGCCTGTTGTCATACACCGGGCACATATACAGGAGGACCCTTACGATCAACAGTCCCGCCTGCAACAACCCGACCGGCGGGGCAACGGGCAACGAGCAGGCAGGCAATTTGGTTAATTGCGATTTAGATCTAATATGACTGCCTCGTTGATCGCAATGGTTACAAGCGCAATAGCCGACTGGAAAGTCCTGGGTTCAAATCCCGGGTCGGGCACTACTGGATTTTTATAATTCATATTTTCTAGTAGTGGCTCGGAGTCTGCATATGTGCGCGGAGTATGGCAATAGGCTCACCACCTATTCCATAGTGGGACGTAACCATAACTGGTGAAACGTGAGAGTGTTCTACACTCCTCTGTATATCCCGTCGGGGATTGCAGGCCTGATTTTACTTGGATCTAATATAATTTACTGTACGGTAAAGGATAACATCTAGGACAGACGTTTGAATGACGATCACAAATATTTGAGGTATGTGTGAGTGGTGCAGTTTATGTAAGTACACTTCTATGAGTTGTGTGTCAGGTCAGTATAGTAGTTTCTGGCTAGTTTGCGAACAGTTGCCTGTGTGAATTAACGCAATTTTTACTATCCTCATTATCTTGGAACTCAATACTAGTATTATATAAATAGATCGACGTTTTATATGATATATGTACATATTATAATTTTATCAATTCACAAGTACATATTATAACAGTGTTCATAAGTAACTTGAAAGTTCCAATTAATGTAAGTTTGCGTTGCGTTATCATGTCTTTCGCGGATTAAAAAAATGTTTCACAAAGATTTCGATGTCGGACCACTGTGGATGTTTCCATATCAGCATTTTTGAACTCCGCATGTCGATTTCCTATATTTAATTTTGCAACCCTACCTTCCTACAACGTACTCGTAAATTATTAGATGGCGTTCGTTGTATAATCAATAAGTGTAAAGTATTTATCACGTGTTCTAAGCACATATGGTACCAAAGAATGATAATGTTATACCATACATTTCTTAAAAAGTACATTTCTTCTTGTGTGTGAATAAATCTGATTACATTTTGATGTATGGTAATTCCGGCTTAAGATTTATTATCAACATGTAATATAATCTGTATCGCTTTAATCGTCTTTTGATACAGCGTTTGAAGTTTTTAAAACGTGTTTGTCCGCTAATTTAATAAATACATATTACAAAGCGTGCCGATATTCTAACGATAAAAACTTCTTACAACTCAACGGAGCAATATTTCATGAAAATGTATTAAAACACTGGTGAGGCCTCAATTATTTTCGCCGTATCGTGCGTCTAGAATGCAAATCCGAGATAGATATTCACGATAAGAACTCAACCAAACTTGTTGCGACATGGGTTCTCCAATAAAAAGAGTTACCACAAGATACAAGTCGCTCGTGTCTAATACAAAGGGATTTTTTTATGCTGGCAACATCTGCATTATATATCAATGACTGACGATGCTTTCAAGTCTGTGTTAATGGTGTTGCCATCACAGAAAATTAAATTCGAATAACTAATATATTTTCGTTCAATTGGTATTTTCTTACGTATACACCAGTATATCACTAATTAATACCTACTACACATCACACCCGTTGTTACGAAGCATGCAGACATCACCAATGGCCAAATACCTCTATCCTTACAGATCTATAAGATACAAAAGTAATAATCAGAAAGTAAAAAAAAAGAAAAAGCGTTACAAAAAACAAGCCCTCTAAGTTTCTCATTTTAGATAGCGCTCGGATCCTATCGTAGGTGGAGGAAAAGTATATATACTTGACTAATTGTGTAAGTTCCCGCCGCCCTCATAAGGTAAACGTATTTTATTTTATTACGTTGTCTTCCAGGCCCAGCAAAGGTTTTTATATACAAAACAAACAAACTGAGTCAATAGTTTTTATATACAAAACAATCTCGTTTCCTACTACAGCTTTAATGAGTAAATTAAGTGAAGGGTGTATACTACATAGCGTTACGCCTGTAATTCCCAAAAGAATGCGCAGAAGAACGCAGTACACTTCCACGTTTTAACAGTTACGTTACGTCTACGTTCAAGACTGCGAGCCACCATCAGATATCAACTTAAAAAAGATCAAAGATCAAATATCAACTTAAAAAAATACAACAATACCTGGAGATTGAACCCAGAACTCTCGATCAGCAGTCGCGCTTGTAACTGCTGAGCTAACGAACTAATCAAAACAGAAAACTTTATAAATGACCTCAATAAGTCAGAAGACTGAAACCGACGACGCTCGTGTATGAAAAGAGAGATGAATGCCGAAGAAGCACATTCAGCCTGTGGGGACAAAGATATGTGACAGTCGATAGACAGTTGACAGATATATGCTGGACATAGATCTGCTATGTAAATAATATGACTTTGTTTTGGTTTGATCGTTCCGAGGCTTCCATAATGTTGCTTTTTCTCATCTGACCTATTTGGTTAAAATAGATGAGTCTTATTCCGTTCCGTCCGGTCGTTTCGTCTTGCACTTGCATCTATCAATAATTCGAATAGCTTTACCATTCATACAAAAGAGGAGAGGAAGGAAAATTCTTTAAAACAAGGTTGCTTAGGACTAAACATGCGTGCATGATGCATGATGCATCTGCGCCTTCCATCAGAAGGGATCGAAAAGGAAAATTAAAAGGATAATTAGAAATAAAGGCATTGGTTTAAGTATATTTCTGCCTCGTTGGTCGTGTTGGTTGTAAGTGCGACTGCCGAACGGTAGGTCCTGGGTTCGATTCCCGGGTCGGGCACTACTAAAAAATTTCTAATTTAGATTTTCTAGTAGTGGCTCGGAGT
>DWDV01000842.1:0-14892 GCA_018245615.1 Mimoniades ocyalus
GAACCTGGTGTAAACGAGAAGCCTAACCGGTCCTGCAGCTGCGCGTGCCCGCTGTACTATACTACAGTGTTGATGTTTTATATATTGCCCATTGCCAGGGCTGCTCCATTTTGATTGTTTTGGTTTTGGGACAAGCGATTGTCTAACTCTTTTTTCATAATACAGGTTTGTGTTGGTAGGAACAACGTATTGGAACTTCCAATTGCAGTTACATTGACTTCTACTAAACCAAGTTACAGATCTATTTTTAATAAACACAACTGAATCTTAGATAATTTCGACTGTAAATATCTTTTGGAAATTTCGCGAACAGAACTAATAGGTATGTATAAATTAATTGCTTATGAGGATCAGCTTAATTACCGAAATATAAATTATGGTTAGTTTAAAATATTTAATATCTTCTTTATTAACTTCAAGAAAACTATGTAAGTAAACAAAATATTCTTAGAGCGTAGCTGCACTTTGGAAATACTTTAAAGCTGCTTACAAATTATCCAGTAAGTCAACGCGAAGGGCATTTCAGAACCCAGCTAATTGTATGAAATTGGGTGCAACATAAAAACTTACTGTATGGGTAGTCACATATATATTTTTTTAGGTTGGAAACAAAGTTTTGTTGCAATAGTTTACAGATTGGATTAAAAAACGCTAATTCTTAAATGAAATAATAAGTGTACTATAACAATTATATATCAACCATTTTACGGTACATCGTTGATCACGAGCCTCCTCTCAGAATAAGTAGGATTAAAACCATAGACAGAGCGCACTTTAAAAATTTCATTGGCAGTCTAATCTGGCCTAAAGTAATGAAAAAAGTATATCAGTCTACCCTCAAAATAAATATACATATAAATTGAATGTGTCATTATTCCGTCTACTGCTAGAGCTATATTACGATCATCGTGTCACGCTCTCGCGTGATTTGGGCTCGTGAAACTACAGCCGATCGTAGCCAACAAGCGCCGGCAGTCCATAGACAAACAAAGAAATACCATGTTTCGTATATCGTTGTATATTCTCTGAGTTTTTTATTGCTAATGTAAAACATATTAATTACAGTGCAGCATTAGTGCTAAGTTGTGCATTCCTGATCGGTACTACTGTCACAGTGACCTATGAATGTGACCTATGAATGAATGCGTTACTGCCTTATATGACTTAATATAATTTTACTATTAATTGCAACACCTCACTTTTTCTATACTTTAGTATAAAATGACCATCAACAATGAAAAAAAAACCGTTATTATTGAACATTAAGAAATATTTCGTATTCAGCCTATTTAACTATTTAAAAATCGAAGGTGATCGTTGTTCTATATTTTTATACAATTACCATTGAACCACTAATGCCGGGTAATATTGTGTTCCCGTAACTAGGATACGAACTACGAATCCATGAATATCTAAACCAAGAAGTACTGATGTTACACTGGCGAGTGGCTATTAATCGGAATTGAATACTGCGGTCAAAACAACGACGTGCAACTCAACACACCGGCTGATTACGCGAACGAAACGGGCATTTCGCAGTTTTTACTCAAAACAAAGTACTTATATGACAAGACAGCGAAATAAAATGAAAAGCTAATGTGTTTTTCTGGATGCATCGTCTTGAATGAATTCAATAGTAACTCAGATGTATAACTATGAAGGTCATTTTGATATTTTAAAATTATGTCGCTGCAGTAAGCACGGAATTGCATAAAAAATGTCTGTTATAATGATTTATTTATGGTTTTAAAGTATTTTTACTCCAGTTACGTCAGGCACAAAGCACCAACCCAGGGTTCAGATTTTAGGGTTCAGACAAAAAAAAGAACATCTGTAACAATAGACATATTTGGCACTCGGTGTTATCTGCCTACCCTGTAAGCGACATGGCGTGATGGTATAATAGTATTTACTAAAAGTAATTCCTGATACAATAACAAAGTACATATTGTATTATACAATAATACAATACTTTGGTATAGTACTAGATATTGCTGTCTGCCTACCCCTTAAAGGACCTGGGGCGATGGTATAACAGATTAAAATCGTTGCTAATATAATACAAATGTACATTTCTTTGGTGGCGTAAATGGCAAATGGTGTAATATTGCAGCCATAATTGTATGGCCCAGTTACCGCCACGCTGGGCGCACGTACCTCCGCCGCACGGTACTGAGAACGTGCTTAGATGACGGCTAATCTATCTGCCAATGTCCCCCGATATTGGAACGGGGTTATACAATACTCCATAATATTACCATTAATGTACACAGGTAAGTGTATTGGTACTAGACAACAATCAACTGAAAACCAAATTTATCTAAAAAAAATAATTTACAAATATTTTTCTGGTAATGCTTTTAGTCAAATCGATAGGGTGTGAGTGGGGGGTTAAGATTGGCTTTGTGCCATAACAGGTTTCGCCTAGCTCGGCATACAATGCTTCCCTTAACTATACTTCTAGATTAAAACGTAATTTCACGCCTATGATCCCTAAAGAGGTAGGTACAGGAGTGTAATACACAGCCACGTTTCTCCAGTTACCTTAACGTATATTCTAGATTGATATTGCCTATATATCATAATTGTATTGTTTTGTTGAACAACATATTATTTATATATATTAAATTATAAAATAATGAAATTAGTTTATATGTTAATGTCCATATAAACGGCTCAAGGTAAATAAAACAATAGTTTTAAAAGTTCAATGGTTGTGATCAATACATCAAAAATTACATTTATAATAAGGGTTATATGAAAGTGGGTAAATAGACATATATAATTTTATATTTTACGAGCCATACGATGCGATTAGAAACAGACATAAATTCAATTTAAATACTGTGTAAATTACGTAACAATTTTGAATATCAGAGAATCAGCACGCAATGTGCACTAAACCGCCGCGCCGTTACGAGAAAGTCGCGCTTCAAAGTAAAAGTTCGTAATTAACTGATGTATGTACGTGAGAGATGCATTGTACTCTATTCGCCTTATAGCACAATATTATGTCTTCACGCTAGGTCCTTTATGTAGTGGGCAGCGCGCGCCGCGTGCCGAATCTAATCTGACAGACGTGACATGGTTCTTCTACATTCATCACTTTTCGTTTTCAAACTCCTCCATCAGCAAGTATCTGCCTAGCCTTTATAGCGTAAGGCTTTATAGCATAGCTATTTGCTTATAACACAATATTAATTGACACCTTGACAAGCCCCTTAGGGGGTACGCAGATAGAATCAAGTGTTAATACACATATCCTTCTTTACGTCATTCTTTCAACTATATACCTATTATGTACATAATATATTAATTGATTGTTACATTTCTTGCCCATTTCTCTTTCTTTTGAAATATGCTTTCTACAGCAAGCCTGGAATAGATCTCTGCGAGCGATAAGACTGTCTGTGTATTGCTTTTACCTCTGTCTTGCGTTTTTATATTCTTGTTTTTTTTTAAGTAGTGTGCAACAGTGTTATGTATTAAATTCAAAATGCATACAACGAAGTAAGAGTAATAACCGTGAGTAGGGTACTCATGAATGTGAATCTAAATCATCTTTTTATTACAGTACGTTTAAAGGGGAAAATGAACCATTTTTATTATAATAATAATTATTCTATTATCAAAGTTTTATTTGCTATTTTATGTCTTTTAATTTAGTTTATAAGAAAATTTAATTTTACTATCGTAAACTTATCTTTATCTTTGCCGTAAGATAATTTAATCTTACAATCGTAAGATTCAATTTAATGAAACACAGTTATTACGGAAATTGAAACTTAAACAGGTTTAATATTACGACATTTAATATAACTTTAAGGGTATATTTGACACTATTCGAAACAACTTATTTGTCTCCAAATCATTTTATACATACTATGTATAATTTCATGCACTATTATTTCTATTGAATTTGAAAACAAATATTCTACGTTATCTAAACTTTGTCTATTCAATGCATACTTAAAAAACCTTTTAGGAGTGTTTAATATACTTTACCTATATGGCATTACATCGAAAATCTAGACATAGGAATATAAAGAATGCATACACATTTTTATGGCAACGGTGTGTAAGCTCTATGTTAAAACCGAACCGTTTTAAAGAAAGGTACATCTTCAAAGCACCTCGCGACCACATACAACTAAGTAGCTAAGCCACGCTGCGCTGGATCCTTAGAACCAGTCCGGCGAGAGTATTAAGCTTTAATGCTCCATGAATCTCGTCCCCAACGCGTAATAGAGAAGCTATTTTAAGCCTCAAACACGTCCATTGTGATTGCTTTCGTGAAAAACTTGTCAATGGTGGATATTTTGCGAGCACGTATTTTGTTTAACATTATCTACTGTCTATAAAATTGTCCGAAGTACACAATTTTTCGATGGTTAGATAAAACAATCTTAGGAACAAATAATTCGAAATCACAAGTCAATAATCATTCTCTAAACAAAGAAATAAAAGACGCGATACAACTGGCAACGTGCTCTACATTTCAAATATCGAAATTACTTTTTTAATAAGATAGAGGTGTCGAAAGTTGAAACTCATGGTTCTATGTGGCCAGGCGGAGAATACAGTGCATTGTTCAACAAAAGGTCACGTCTAGGAGCGCGGGTCGCGGGCGAGGCCATGTTGTCGTCGATTTTATTCTTGTTTCTTGCGCACAATATATTTATGTACCACGAAATTTACTTTGAATACTGAACGCCAGTAATTATACATTCCTTACTTATACACGTGTAATGTTTCTAACTAGTTACTTAGTTTTCTAGCTTTGGTCTGCTGGTCCGGTGGTTAGTGAAATTGACTACTGAGTAATAGTTTCAACTCCCGCCGAGAACAAATATTTGTGTGATAAGCACAGGTATTTATTGTTTGTCAGGATATATTATAAGCATATATATGTATAAGTATTTATTTGTCTGTATGTACAGTCAACTGTTTTTAACAGAACGTAGGCTCTACTATAGTTCAGAATCAAATGGCCATGTGCCGAAATGTGCGAAGATAATTATTTATGTACCTATTTGAATATGCAAAAATACATATATTGATAAGAAAACATTTGTTTTATTGTGAGAGATTATTACTGTAATGTAATTTAAGAAAATATCGCTGAATTGCGCGTTTAAAATACATGTCATCAGTTTGTTGTCAAAGGCTAGTAAGCAGATGTGTGTTGGACACACCTTCGATGCGACTATTGCAAATAATCAATTATTATGTTTAGCAGATGTCTTCGTTGTCCATAACAGAGCATTTGCAGCGGCAATTAAGGCTCCCACCGACTTACTTTAACCGATCAATAATTCAACTCGCATTAAATACATAGTCGTCCGAATACCCACCTGTGTTTTAATATGGAATTATTAAAACTTACCTTTAGGGCGCAAAAAATGCACGAAGGTCCTAGGCAGGCGTGGCCTGTCAGCTCTCGGAAGCTGCGGCGAAATATGTCCAGATGCCACAACACCTGCAACAAGCGAACAAAACAATTACCGATTGCTAGTAAGAATTGAAAATACGAGTACCTATATATTAAATAAATAACAACATTATTGTCATGTTTTTATTGTGTTGCCATATACAATTAATCACTTTGGCTGCTACGGACGTAAATCGTGGAACAATTACTGAATAATACCATATGAAAAAAAAGGTTGTAAAAAAGGTAGAAATTGTTTCGTTTGTAGCGTACAAAAAAAAACACGTAGTATCCATTACTATTGAGTTTTTAATAAAGTAATTTCAATTTTAAAAAGCAATATGATTCACATTAACGTTGCGTAATATGACTAATGTAGTACCGATAAGAATTCATACTGAATTAATGGACAATAAAAATCATTTTATATACAACAAACAATAGACACCAAGGTATTGTCGAATGATTGTGATTAATAATGAAAAGCGATTGAATAGAACTATTTTCTGAAAGATTATCAAAAGTTTATTTAATGTTATTTTGTATTTATATATCAAAATTTCGATATAAAAATATAAGCAATAAAATGCGACAATCACATAAGTAAAACTTAATACTACAGCATACATATTCATAAACCCCAATTACTACATCCAAGTAACGTAATCGCCTACATTGTAAAATTTAACGCCCACGTGAAAATATAAATGAACCCATTCAAAAATACCCATGACATTTGCGAGAACGAATCTGAATCCATACCAAATATCACATTAGCATAAAACAGTTCCATATAATTAAAATATTGGGCTTTGCTGTATATGTTTCTCTTCATTCACAATTACATAGGGGGGTTATTTGTTAAGAAACGTAACATCGTGCCTGTTGTCCCGGAAAAGGTAGGCAAAGGAGTGAAGTACGCTCCTACATTTCACCAGTAACGTGTACGTCCCACTTTGGAATAGGCGGTAAGATTGTTAGTGATGGGGTTAAGAAAGAAAAGTAATGTAATGTTTCCATGTTAATCTTTAGATGGTATTGCTTCAAATCTTTTGCGATTTAACATTAACCAATAATTACATAGTTGGTATTAAAGTATTTATTTACTGTGGTTAGAGTTTATGTATTTACTGTAACTTTAATATATTCAGTAGTGATTAGTTTAATGGGAGAAATAAAAATGCATATTTTGTTTATTTAAAAAATAATTTACAACTAATTCTTGACTAATCGTTAATCCAAATTGAGTCATAAGCCCGGCAACCTTTTTATGCAGCCTTTGCCGTATTTACATTTTTAAACCGTCGCTTCATGTCATCAATTACGCGACGATTGTGTCTTGTGTCTGCGCGTGTCTTGTGTCTGCACGTGGCGGTCAGCGTCAGGTGGCGCGACATATGCTTCTTGATGCGGCAAAAACGACCCACCGCGGCAAAGTGAAGGAAGTTAATCGTCTACAAGGCATTAAATACTTCCACGTAAAATATCACTCTATATTTTACTTGAAGTATTTAATAACTTATAATAATACTAAGTCACTAACAGACCCGTCTTTATTAACAGTTCGTTTATACCCATGCATTATAATTATATTCTGTGTTTTATGATATTGTAAGTCAAACATAGTTAATTTACCCTGATTCAATACTACATTTAATCATTTTAATTGTGGGTTAATCCACAACATTTAATATTGTCGTGGGTACGTACTATAATTTGGTCTCTAATGAAATTGATATTTTAATCTCGAACGCCGACGCACTTCCTGTGCAACCTACAGAATATTTTAAAACTGGACACCTTGCTGAGCTACCTTCTAAAGAATATATCATTTTGTGTACTTCACAGTGGCGTTTAGGTATAATAAACAATTTAAATTTTGCATGTAATTATTGTAAGAATATATCATATAGAAAAGATTCATATCACGTCGGTAAGGACAGAGATAATTGGCACTTAGCACTCTCTGCCTCTCCGGCAAGTATCTAAGAACCAGTAAAGCGTATAATAATAATATCAACGAATATAAACATGACTAGGAATGCAGTTAAAAGTAAAAGCTGTACAATACAATACCGTAATTGCTTCTTTTATTTTTCTTTGTCGCATTTATGTTTGTTTGTCTTTAATAGTATCCAGTTGTAAACTAGTAAAATACTTGTGCCGTACATGTCCGGCGAGCGTTTCTACGATTGTGGCCACCACCTGCTCTGCAGTGCTGAGCACAGTTTTTCGCGATTGTTTTCGGAGGTCGGCAGGTGCGGCCCGACCCGTTTGCGGCAGATGTCCAGACACCGATGCTGATCTCAAAACGAATCCTAACCTGTTTTATATTTATAAACCCACCATGATAGTTCCCGAGTAATAATTCACATTTATTTACTTTCTTTAGAGTTCAAAGTGGAGCTTAAGGTAGGTATCGACATTTTATGAAGAATTTTCAAGATTGAAAGGTTTGTTATGTGTCTTATAGCAATGTTAGCAAGCCTATTCAAGAATTACGGAATTTTGAATAATACCCGTTTAACATTGTCCGTGATCTTCATATATTTGTAATATATGAAGTAACCAAAAACCAATATGTAAATAGATTTCCAATATGTAAATAGATTTAGATAGATATGAAGCAGCTTCATATAAAGTTTGAACTGTATATAAATAAAAGCTCTTTAACTAGCCAAACGCGCCACATCTCGTAGCGGATGAGCGACAGCTGTGCCGGGACGCGCCTCCGGTAGCCCGCGAAGACTCGCTAACATCTTGCGACTCGCGAACAGATCCCTGCTGATTTTTCTAAGTCACGTATCACGGTACTGTTAGAGCCGAGCGCTATAAACACTTCTTGCGCGTAACGAAACAAATACACAAAAACACGTTTTAACTTAACGTGAAATGGAATTATTACTTCTGCTATAATGGCCAATTCGAGATACCTTTTTTTATTTTCAAATATTCTTTACATCTCAAAACCATTAAACTTATTTAAAATTTTATTTTATTAACATAAAAACACAGCTGTTTTTTTCCCTGAGTAGGTAGGTAGAGGCGTGTAAGTTAACACTACGTTCCTTGTTTGTAAAATTTCATGTACAAAAAACTCAAACGTGGATACATTAAATGTTTAACCGAACAAACCCACAAGGATAACAGTACTGTTGACCTATCAGAATACAAAGAGATCTCGTTTACACAGCTAATTTTAAGGTACCATAACGGACTCAAAAGTTTCATTGTATTTGGATAAAGCTTACAAATAGCCACAAAAAAACCACATCTCAAAGCAAACAAGACGCGCGCGGCGACTTCACTATCTATTCCAGTGAGTTTTTTCTCATGAGATTCACGTTAAATGATAGACACTAAGTCACAAAAGACCCCCAAATTTCTCCGTCGCGTGACGCATAGATAGCCTTGCTAATATGGTGAGATGAAGATTTGTAAGCGAATGTTTCATACAAAGTTTTGGGAAAACGTCATGTTTGGTTAGCCTTGTGGCTTCTTGGACATTCACAGTCGCCGTATCTTAAAATATGTACAGAATCGTTGTTAAATTTGAATCATTATTTAGTCTTTATATTAAGTGGTATCTTGCAGAAAGTCTATGAAAACAGCTTGTCATAGACTTTTAATAGATTTTCGCAAAGATTTTAATATTTTTGAATCAAACTTACGAGCGTTTGTCCCCTTTGAATCACCTAAAAGCGAAATCCCTTTATTTATTATTATAATATCATCACGCCAGATCCTTTACGGGATAAGCACAGAGCACAGAGTGTTAAATATCTGTTTCCTTACAGGCCTATCATTTTTCATTATTTACTTTGTTTCTCTTAGCGATTCGTACCCTACATTCAATAGTATAGTAAATCAAATCTATACTAATAAAATGCCAAAAAATATTGTTCTCATTAAGCTCAGGCTCGGACACAGGAGCTATAGGAGGTGGGTACATGCTGATACGTGTTGCAGTCAGACTCAGACACGCGCCGCGGCCAATATAACGGTACAAAGGCTCTAGCAGCCGAGTTAGCTCTAATAACATGTTACCAGTAACGCTTAGAATACTAACAAACAAACGAGCACATTACATGCTATGTTGCTAAAAAGACTGAATTGTCTTCATAAAATGTCACATATTACTTAAAGAGCACTAATTGTTAAATACAAATTACCTAATATATATACGAACCATGTTAAAGTTAGTAATGTTCACCTCAATGTTTAAACGAAGTAAAACACACAAGTACTTTTCTGATTGCACGTGGCTTTACCCTTGCATTACTCTCCCGATTATTGTTTTCAAAATCGACCATCTGCTTTAACAAGAAGATCTGATTTGACCCAAATTGGTAATTGATGATTCATTAATCAACAAAATTGATGATGTAAAAACAAAAACAGCGATTTCATAATTGCAGTTCCAGTAACGTAAAAAAATGACTCCAAGACATATTTGTGTGTAGGCACATACATACATATATGAAGTTGGAAATAAAAACTGTAAAATGTTTTTTATAATTATACATTAATAATTATATCTGAGAACATCTCTACACACGGCCATCTGATCCCAAACTAAGAATCAAGAAAGCTTGTGTTAACCGGACAGCTGATAAACTACACATAAATATATATATACTTATATAGATACTTATACACCCAGATACAGAACAAATAGGTACTTGTGTTTATCACACGAACATTTATTCTGGGTGGGAATCGAACCCATGACCACTGGCGTAACAGTCAGGTATACAAACCACTGCATCAACGGGCCAGTCATATGTTTAACGTTATTTACCATGACACATCCGCTGCCAAGTTAGGTGACAACCTGTGCTAATACGTCCGTGCTATTGTAACACATCCTCTACCAGAATTCATAAGCATTAATTAACGATATAAACATTACGTAACACTTAAAGCTTTCTTCTTAATTCCCATGTGTAGAAATGATATTAATATTACTAATCAATGATAATGTTATCCGTGTCGTGGCAGAGAAAAAACACATCTCTCGACACCTCTCCCGGGTGCTAGGGAATTGTATAAGGCGATTAAACCTGGCGTTGACTGATCGCAGTATGGCGCTGTCCACCTTAGTGCGGCTACATGCCCTGGTCGCCTACGAGAAGCCAGGGTAAGCGGTGCAAGAGGTTGTGCTCTGTAATTCCCAACCCACATACCCAGAGTTTATATTATGGACATAACCGCCCAGCGGAAGCCTTTGTCTGGACAGACTGATAAATATGACAAAATAAGCTGAAAACGTATTTTTCTTAAAAAAACACAAAAAATCTACACATTTAGTTGCGTTAACTCCGCTATTACGAACTCAATTAAACGGCTAACAGTGACATCATAAGCAATAATTTATGAAAGTAATAAATTATTCCGTGTACCATAACGACGTTAAAGCATTAGTTCACTCATTAGCGTGAGCGGTGAGCAATAAGTAAGACGTACAGTTTAAACGACCAATGATGATTAACATTTTAGTTTCATATTCTATGCGATACTGAGTAAATAAAGCAAAACGTTTTACTTCCATTATTAAATAGTCTTTCTTAATAAACCTCATCGACTAAAAACAAATCTCAATGTTAAATGTTAGCAAATGAAACAAGAACAAAAATTATATAGCTTTTAGTAGATCTTCTTATTCGTCGTAATGATTAAAAACCATGTGCACTGAATGGGGGAGTCAGTTTACACACGTTTTTAATGAAAGTCGGGAGGCAGTGAGGCATCAAACATATTGAATTTATAATCGGAACGAGAACCACGATTTGCCGGCGCTTGATTCGCGTGGGAAGCGACTATCGCACGACTGCCTTTTATCCGACTGATCTGTTCATTCGGTATCCATGTATCTGTCTCCACTTTGTAGGTTTTCACGAAAACATCATTACAAGATTGAATGAGAACAACAAAAATAGGTAAGTAACGTAACAAATTATTGAGTCATTAAGTATTAACTGGCTAGGTTTGATATCAATGAAAAGGATGTAAAAAACTATTGCTACTCGTACTTTCGAATATTTGTTTGGACCTTCCATATTTCATTTGAAGCAATAACAAATACGGATTTTAAATAGGTATCTTAAGTTGAAAGGGAAACTTTTTTGAATTTCGAATCGAATGCATTTGAAATGCAACGTTTGCTTCCTCTGCGATACATGCAGGAGGAAATAATTTGAATGAAAATATGGAAGCGAACTTCCGTACCGGAAGCAGCTTGCCTAAAATTTTGTATTATTACGTTAGACCTCTCGGGATTTCCACTTTGTATTCTGAGACATAACACATCAATTTGAGGCAAATTAGTTTGTATTTATTGGAATTAACTAAACACTAAATAATAAACACAAAATAACTTATTTTTAATATTACCGTGTTATAATATAAAGGTTGGAGTAGGTACTAAGTTAGCAGCTTACATCTATAGTGAAATACAGGCGTGCTGTTATATTACAAAATTTGGAATTTAATTTTTATTCGCTCGTACAAAGCACTTTTAAGCATATAACACAAAATTTCCCGCCGAACATTTAGTCAACACAGAGTATAGTTAAGAGAAGAAAATCGATTTTGTTTATTATATTACTATTACGCCAGGGCAATTACGGGGTGGGAAGAGAGCAAGGATCTGATCATTTTTAACGAATTACACTTAAATCGTTTTTAACACATTCGCGGAAAATACGAAGGTGAGGTGAACGAAGTAATGAGTACTTCATTTGGACGACCGACCGCCTTTACGAACCGGTCTGGTGGAAGATTCTGAGAATCAGCCCGTCGTACATCAACCAATTCGGTTATTACATTCGCATCGCCTACCATCCCCGTGACTAGGCTCATCAAAAATGAATTATCCACGTCTCACATTACGCCTTGTCCAGTATTAACGAGTTCTACGAAAACGTATCCTCGCTATATTCTATCATCCAATCGCAGTAAACAAATGACGTTCTTCTGTGACGATTCATGCATCATTAGCACTCACTGTCCGAAACGAAATAAGAACGAAACAAGTTCAAAATGCGTTTTACGCTCCAAACTGCCCCATTATGTACGAACATCCCTCGC
This sequence comes from Mimoniades ocyalus, assembly GCA_018245615.1. Lineage (NCBI taxonomy): Eukaryota > Metazoa > Arthropoda > Insecta > Lepidoptera > Hesperiidae > Mimoniades > Mimoniades ocyalus. The sequence continues at coordinate 12,521 of DWDV01000842.1, forward strand.
TTCGAATAGGGCGTGCATCCGACCATGCGATGCCCACTACCTGCACTTAAAATGGTACCTGTGTATGAAATCCCAGTCCATATAATTACGTACAAACGGATATAAACGAAATTACTATAGCCGCTATCCGTCCCGCTTTTGCAAATGCAATAATGTATACCTGTCTCGCTCGGGCCCGTTGATGTCTTTTACAGCACGCTTTAGGACCACTACAAATGTATGTAAATAGTTCTGGGTATAGTAAGGAAGTGAGTAATGGGTATAGTAAGTAAATAATAAAATATAATATTATTTAATAAATAATAAAAGGACAGTTCAAGAAATATAATTATATTACAGAAACTTCATTCGCCTATTTGCGGTGACTCTAACGACTTAAATATCTAAAATGTAGTACAGTGTTGGGTTAATTACCTTGTAACAAGAGTATTTGATATACAATACCCAGAGAACGGTATCAAGTTTTATGCAATTGGCACATATACGTATATTGTTAATGCTGATAGTATAAGAATAGAGATACCTGATGTTGCTCTCTGCCTACACCGTAATGTACCTGGCGTGATGGTATAACAACAATAATAGCAAACTTGACGACTATAATAAATGATTCTATACCGAAAACGTTCAAACAATCGGAAATTCAAAAATAAATACGTTATTCCTTATAAGTCGTTTCGTATAAATCAAAATGCAGGGAAGGATCGGGCGCGCGGGAGAGGAGGAATCGAGATTCGAGATTCGAGATTCACGAAGGCCTCGCCACGAACCTGCCTGGATCGAATTACCCTACACGGCGCTGCTTTATGCAGACATTCGGACAAATAATGAGCTTTCCACTTTTATATGAAGCAGGTTTACATACAGGTTTTATATTAAAACGTGAGACATCGAAGTGAAAGATTCCATTGATGTTAGAACTACGCTTTGAATATAAATAACACGCGCTACATTTTGTTGAAAAACCAAATTTACGTTTGTTGGATATAAATTCTACATGCACTGTAAATATAATGTTGAAGTAAAAAGGTTTTAAGTCATAAAATCGCACAAAAACAAACTTCAGCATATCCTTACGTACCTTCGCGCTGTGAAAGAGAGCGCTGCCTTTAGTCGATTTCGCCTTCGTCATTTCGATTGTTAGATATTCGTAGTAATTGTCGAGAACACAGTTCTAGTCACAACACTTTCAAGACATTCATCTTGTCAACAATCCATTTATGTCCGCGAGGGAACTGAAAACTTCGCACGCCGCGGATTCAAACAGTGTTTACAAAGGGAGATCGTACGTGGGAGTGTAGCGATGCGCGTACGCCGCCGGGCACGCCAGCGCCAATTCGAGAGGCGGCGTAGTAACGAACTAACATATCCAGCGCCTCTAGCGGTTACGACTGGAAACTGAACTACGCTGGAGGCTCTAGCCTCGAAACCGCCATTTTGTTTATATGACGATTGTCACCTGCGGGAACACAGGAATAATGGATAATAACAGATGAAGAACATTTACTTATTTTGGGAAAGAGAATACTTTTACAGGGTTGTAAATTATTTATAATTTTAATAAAGTTTTATAGTGCATATTACTTCTTTTTATGTTCAAAACAATTGAGATTAAAACTTAAGATGGTATTGAATATATGTATATGTATAAGCTACCATCTGTAACAATAGCATACATACTCGTATATATATAAAATCGTATGCTTTTGTATATTTTATCAATAAGATTATGTAAATCTAGCTGAATTACCTATCATTAAGCGTCTTACGAAAATCCGTAATCAATACGAAGAGGCACGTCGAACTCTGGTCGAAAAATAAACCATATTACGTGCTTAGCATCTTAATTTTTTTGGTTATCAGAGCAGGTGCGTTTGAGAAAAAAGTTCGTCAAAACCTACTGGGGGAAGTTGAACCAGTGTTGACAGGGCGATGCTTTGTGCAATAGAGATATATAATATATTTTATCTTTTATTTTCAATGCACCTTGCAGTTTTTTGTGAGCTTAAAAACACACGTATTATTGTGACATACATATTTTGCATTTTTATTTATACGAATACGTTCAATACAAAAGCGTAAATTTGTTGTACATAACATGTATCATTTGAAAATAAATATCATCAAAATAATATGAAAAGGGAAAGAAAACAAATGTTTATATATAATACTAAGAATACAACATAAGCGCCACTGATAAATTCAGGGTTCAAATCTCGGGTCCGGTGGTATTGGATTTTTCTAACTTAAATTGTCTAATAATAATGGCTCAGAGTCTGAATTTGTGGCCGGTCCATGGCAATAGGCTTACTCCCTGTTCCATGGTGGAACGTAAATGTAAAAAGTAAAATGTGGGGCGTACTACACTACTC
>DWDV01000843.1:0-14885 GCA_018245615.1 Mimoniades ocyalus
ATCCAGACTCCGAGCCACTACTAGAAAATCTAAATTAGAAAATTTAGTAGTGCTCGACCCGGGAATCGAACCCAGGAACTCCCGTTTGCAGTCGCACTTGCAACCAACCTGACCAACGAGGCAGTTTAATAAAATATTTTTTGTTTCTTCTTGTATGAGTGTAATAAAGAATTTTGTATTGTACTTGTACTTTCAAACAGTTTTCACATTTGAACCAGTGGTAAATGGGAACGTATTTATATAATGTAAATTACTGTCTCTTATATAATTTTTTCAACAGTTTAAAAGAAACATCACTGAAAGAGCTCAACCCGCCCCTCCGGCCACCACTGCCAACTGTCGCACCACACAATAGCTTCCAAGGCGGAGCGACGTTTTGTTTTGTTTAATTGAAAATTTTCGTCATATCGCGCGCTATTGTCCGCTGAATAACCGTCACTTATTCTGCTATAGATGTATTATAGCATTTGAATCGCTCGTCGCATAGCTGCAAAATTATTGCGGTGTATAAATATTACTTTGATAAACGCTGAAAACAATTATACGTTTTATATTCGTCTTCAAGGATTGAACTTCCTTTGAAAATCAGGCACAAATTCCTTGTTAATATTTTGTTAACGATTAATTTCGTATGCTTTGTAGATATTTGACCGACTTGAAAATAGCGGTTAGACCTTGATACCTTCAACTCTAAATAACACACCCAAACACAAGTAAAGCCCTGAAGGCTATTAGCTTCATGAAGTTATAGAGCTGATTGTGACATTTTCGACTTGGGATTATTGATTCTATACAGAGATATTTTGCGTGGTGAACTAACAGAATTTAATCCGATCGGATGATGGGAATTGTAAATTATATTCTCATATCTACTATAATCCGAAGCTCGAGTCGTTACTCCGTCCCAAGAAAAATGCGATCTGCTTATGGTGCGTGAGCCGTCTAAGGGTTTCGTGCGGTTGTAAAGCTGAAAGATGGCTGTGTCCAATGGGATGTAGGGGTTGAAAGTCAAATATTTCGTGTCTGTCACCCATTTCTCTTTGCCTGGCAGCGGGCCACGAATTATGCAGACGTGATTTTGCTCTCTGCTGTTACGAATTTTATTATGCTCAAGCGGGACAAACGGACGGTGTGAAAATTATTTTATACCAGTGTAGAAAACTAACATGAGGTCAGCTGCGAATTCAAGAGTTTATTGCGTGGCTTTTTTGGCTGTTGGTCGGCTGGGAGTCGAAATAAATATTAAAGGCATTGTGCGTTTTCTTATATACTCAATCTCAAACGAGTGATAGGCAGAGTATTTAGTCCCTGTAGCTCGGCACAAGAATGCTAGTTACGGTATCTTTTGCCTGTCGTAAGAGGCGACTAAAAGGAGACTTCCGGGGTCGCGAGCGGTAAGAGTGGCGGCTGAACAGTGTAGTCAGCGATCCTGGGAACGATGATAATGAATGTCAAACTAACATCCATTTAAGTGAACCTTTAATAGCCTACTCTGAAAGAGCCTAGCTATCCACTGATGCAGGTACAGTACATATGTGTGGCAATCTAAAGGAATCTTAAGGTACCGATCTTTCCCGCATTAGCAACGAATTATAATCAGTATACGAGTACCTACATACGTACTCGTATTACTTCAGAAGCGATGTTTACACTATGCCTAAGAGAATATTGATTGGTGTATTTTGAAAATAAAAATCATTACTGCAATGTATAGCGTGATTTTCAATCAGTGCGTATTAATATACAAACGAGGCATTTGTTGGTTGGTTTTGGGCTTTGTTCGTAAAACTGCGTTGTTGATGGAACATTTTCGTACCAAAATGAAGACACTGAGGCCGTAACTGTCGCTTGTTACCCGCTGGCCGGTTATTGTCGTTGCCACGCGGTGTCTCTATGTATAGTTTGTGGCGCAAGCTATGAACTTATAGATTTCAGCCGATTATTATCGTCCACTTTTAGTTGTCCCAAAACGGAGCTACGTTCGGAATGCAAACGCCTGAATCACTATTTAATTAGCTTTTTTACAGTACAGACACGGATTTTTTTCTTTTGTCCATATGTGATACTGATATCCATAGTGAACACTGCACGCTTACCGTCATTCAGTTAGTATACAATTTAAAGATTAATTACGGTTTAGAAATCCTTCACCAGTAATCATAGACATATCTTCACGCCAGGTCCCTCACTGGTTAGGTAGAGAGCGCCGAGTGCCAAATATCTACATCCGTACAGACCTGCCGCTCTTCTTCTACATTCATCACTCTCTTCATACATGCACGCCGGTCTCGCAGACTTCTGACTCCCCACCAGCCAGCGAATTTGATTAGGATTAAGTCTTGACCTCACTGGGTACCTGCATCCGACTGCACTCGCACTGATTAATACCAGTAATCAGTTAAAGCAATTGACGTGCGAGTGTGATGACAGTGGTGACTGAGGAGAAAATAAATCGGATCTATAAGGATATATAATTGGCACTAGGTGATATCTGCATATCCCGTAGCCTGCCATAATGATATAATAAACAAATAATCCAAGCACACCACGAGGGCGACGTGTATTCTTATAACTTGCACCACCCCAGTGAGGCCTATTGGCCGCTTATCACCCAGCGACACGCGGCCAAGGCGAGCATTTGACGGAGATGCACGCCATTATGTCTATCGCGCTATATGTATATTACGTTAGTTATGTAATACAGTATAACGTTTTGTACATTAGCGTAACTTGTTCATGGATGTCTACGTATACCTACCTGTATTTACTTGTCAGCATTCCAAAATTCTTAAGCGTACAGTTAATACACCCAAAACTCCTATGATCTGATTTCCTTTGATCTATCATTATGGGATCAGGTATGGTTAGTTATTAAATCAAGAAAAAAACATGTCTGTAAGGATATCTGATTAGATATTTGGCAATCGGCGTTCTCTTCCTATACTGAAACGAACTTCGCGTGACGACATAATTCGATTATGTTTTTGGGATGTTGTTATTAATTATTATTTATTGTTAAATCATTAGTACAGTTAACGTACTTAAGCTACCACTGCATACTAACATTCTAGCTTGCATGATAATAATGTGACATGATAAAAATGTGGGTAGTCTTCAACTTACATCTACATATATTAAATGAGGGTAGAATGTAACATACACCGGTTTTTTTTACTGAATAAATGAAACTTGTAATGGCGAAGACGTAAAAAATATATACACCTACATTGTTTCTTTTTTATCTGTGTCCATTAAGCGGCTAACACACTGGGGATTAGCGTGCTTAAGGTCCGTGTCCACACAGCGACCGTGTTACTTACATAGTTTGAGGTCGAATTACGAACTAAGTTGAACAAGATTGAAAAATACTCCTTCATATAGAGCAGCTAAGTTTTTAGAAATAGGTTTTATTATAAAATACGTATTTTTGTAATTGTTTGTAATGAAACAGACAGATGTTCAATGAACTCCAGATTTTATTATTTTACTGTTTATACTGAGACATCACTGTGCATAAAAAATTTAATCTTGGTTTCAGTTAAAGCTGTAAGTTGAATGCATAAGCGTTCGACACAAAAAAAAAATTACCATAATATCTCGCCGGGTCCCTTATGCGATTAGCAGAAAGCACTGTGTCAAATGTCTATCCCTACAAACGTGCTGTGCTCATTCTACATTCATCACTCTTCTAGACCTCACTTGAGTTTTATATTGAATAGACGTAAGTGTTAAACATAGACTATAGCATGAAACCCTTTTCATATTGAGCTGAGATCCCACGTCCAAGATTGGAATACTAAAATCGTGATGATGATGATCAATATGTTTATGATGTTGAATATGTTTATGTTGTTACCAGATGATGAAAATAATGGCATTAAAATTAAATACTCACACGTCCCACCTTTGGCAAAACAACTTTTGCCGTCATTATTCATGACGTGTGTTCTTTCTATCTTATTATGAGTTAAATTGTTTAAGTTGGCATTAGGCCGTTCACACACGAGGGAATATCGTGTTTAAGTGCCGTAACAAGTCAACGGTGTTTGCCCGCCTCGTATAATCAACTTCTTACGTGAACTAACAAATTCCCAGCGGTGAGCGTAGCCGTAGTTTGTCCCGCGAGACTGAATTATGGACTAAGTTGTTCAAGATTGAAAACTGCAACTTTCAACAATGGCGACTTAGTTTCTGCTCTGGCGGGTAATAAGCTAGTTTTTATACGCTCTCTTGAGGCATTTAGTAGTTTCCGAATTAGCTTTGTTTTCTCTTTCTCGTTTGTTTTGTTTGGATTTGTACTGAGTTATTACAACTTATTAAGTAGCACTCTATTAATTAAGCACTTTATTAACTATAAAAAAATTGTATGTTATGTACCGGCATAACTCGTGTAGATATTCGTCTACTATTTTGTACCTTTTCTATGCCCTATGTCCCTTGTCAATATTCAAGATATCTCCATGAATTAAATCTATTCTGCTGTTTTAATATCCCGACGCAACATATAGGCAGTAATTTTTTCTTAATAATATGTAATATTATTCCCGACGTTGTAGTTAGTAACGATTTTTTTACTTTAGTTTTCGTGTATACATATATAGCACATTTATAAAATATAATTTAATAAAGTTATAATAGACAAGTTCATTTATGATATTAAATATAAATGCTAATACAATAATTGGTCATAATTTTCAAATGTTAGATCGGGATTTTATTGAACATACAGATTCTAATATTTTATATCGTAGCATGTAATAACCTAGGACCGGATGTGTTGCTACACTCTATAAAGGAATTGCAATTCCGGAGTGTCCTTAGAGATTAGATTTAATGCTCCTGTAAATATACTGAGCTTCTCAACGCGTACTGCATTGTAAAATAGAACTCAATTTTCGTGACACTTTCATGCCTGATGGTATTTACAAAAACTGATCCTAATTTTGTGAAGAATGTAATTTTTTTAAATAACATTACGTCAATAATTCTACGTCATAACTAAATCTCAAAAAGTGTATTTAAAATATATCGATGCTTCACGTATTAATATTATGATATGGTCTAAAATGGTGTAGGTATTGGTATATGGGGTAAGTAATGAATTCTATAAATATATACTGTGATACCTGATATGCTTTACAATTTCCCGTGATGTCGTTGGATACAAAATCACGGGTTAAAAACGGTGATGTAAAAATTTCAGAATATCTTTTTAAATAAATATACCTATACATTTTTCAATTTGTAAACGCTTGCTTGTAAGTCTTATTGAGGTTTATAATTTTCTGTTTACATCATGTTATTATTAAACATGTCTCAGTAATTACGTTTACGTTCTACTATGGAATGGGTGGTGAGCCTATTGCCTTCCACCGGCACATATCCAGCCACTACTAGAAAATCAAAGTTAGAAAAATCCACTAGTGTTCGAACTGGTATTTGAATCCAGGACTACTCGATCGGCAGTCTCGCTTGCAACCAACACGACCAACGACAGTCAGTACAATATTAAGTAAAGTAATATCGGTAAACTGTTCAAAGAATAACCGACTGCATCGTCTCACGTCCGAGTACGTGCAAGGAGGCATCGCCACTTCAATGGACTTATTGCGTTACACGTTTAGAACTTTTCCAATATTTGAAATTTATCTTTGCTCTTAATAATTGGGAAAATTGAAAACCTTGAAGTTCCATTTGAACAACAACCATTATTTATAGTAATTTTGAATATATGGGAGTAAAATTCATCGGTATAAACTGTCATGTCTATAGTATAACTGTATAGAATGAAAGAAATTTATTTCATAAATACATTAGGTAAGTGTCATAAAACCTTTATTATATCTACATGCTTAATGCAAATAAAGAATAATAATAATTATTATTATCAAAACAAAAATAGCGATTTACGCTAAGTTTCATCCTCGAAAATAACTGTGTGTAGAAAATATCCGTAGATATTAAAAGCAATAACAAAGCATTTATAAATTCACAATACTATGAATTTCTTTACAAAGGACGTCCGTTCCGTAGACGCAGTCGCTGCAGCGGACCACGCTTGAATAGCGAACAAGAATATATTTCTAAGAGGACAGTCGATTTTCTAGTCTAAAAAACATCCAAGAGCATTTATTTCCAATTTAGATGTACCTATATTATGTCCTTATTTAACCTTTCGTCGGGTCTAGTTTCTTAAACGTTTGTAGTTTGTTTTATAAGAGACACGATTTTTCTTAAATACCTCCTACATCTCTGTATTATAATCGTTTCGTTGTACCTATTCAAAGTGAATATTAGCGTATTCATTACTTGTTACTATTCGTTATACTGATTGCTACGTTTTTCCTATTTTTTAAAACTTAACTACTTCTAAATTATTAATAATAACAATTGTAAAAATTAATTTTGTTTGTCCTTTCCAGGTACGAACTCACACTGAAAGGCTGATCTTTATTCAAAGGAATAAGTAAGTTTAATAGCTTGAGCAATTAATAAATTTAAAACTGAATTGATGTGACAAAGCATCGCATTCCCGCATACAAAAAGGACATCCATAATTCATTGCGATCCTAATATGAACCTCAATCTATTATCTCTAAACGATTTCTCGCTAAATGAATATTCATTTAAGAGTAATACCATCCCAAAATGGTATTAGGAGGAAAAAATATGCGAATCGAGAAAACTCATTTAAATTTTTGATTGCGGAGAAGGCGAAGAGCGAGCTGAAGGGCCTTTATAGAGATATCAATAATTTGTTTCCTGAGACTCTTCGTATTTCGTTTAATACGACATATAACTTTGTACTATTATATTGTGTACCCAAGTAAAGACCCAACCAGTCTAATAAATATATCTTTCGTTTATGTAGATATGCTATAAAATTAATTTCCGATCATTAAGGATTATTCATAAATCAACGATACCTTTACAAGTAGGCACTTTGATACAAATCGAGAGGAAATGAGATTTTTTGCGCTTTAAATTTCCATTTCACCCATTAAAGTGGGTTAAATTTTATAACTGTCACACTCCGGGGACTGGAGCAATTTATTTTATTCTCTACCAGCGGTGGCTACGTAAAACCGCCTGCACACGTCGTGCGCTCGAAGACGAATGAGCGATCGTGCAAAAAGGTTCACTTGGCGTCATTAGCGTCTGAAGGAGGGTAGGTGTACATGGATTTTTCATATACGGCTAGTTGGCGGGACGTTAATTTATCCAAATGTTTGTACTATATGCAGCCTTTTTTTCATGAAGCTATATTTTTATCATACATTTCGACATGTAAATAGAACAAAACCAGTTTAAAATGTTTGGTAGTAATAATAATAATAGAAGAGACGATGCAGTCACGTTAGACTCTACAACGTGAGAAAAAAGATCTCCAGACATTCTTGTTATTTTCTTTTTTCATTCTTGACTTTTTGGGTTGGGTTGGGTTTTTGGGTTAACTTGACTCAATATGTTTTATTGACACTGAGCTTAATAAGAACTTGTTTAGTGCCCATTGTTTATTTTGCAATTCTTGTGGTAGGCAAGTAATGTCCTTTCATATTTTATTAATCTTTTTATTGCTGTAAAAAGGTCCCTTCTTAGAAAGAAGGCTAACGAACACGCTTTACCACGTTGCTTAGGAGCCAATTGCAATATTTCGCATAGTTTAGTGAATATTACAAGTAATTCTCGGTTGTTCGTTAGATATTACCCGAAACTTCTGTGCGTGATTGAAAGCGGTAATGGAAGTAAAAAAGCAAATTGCTCTTCTAAAGTTAGAAATATTTGGTGAATATATAAAAAAAACGTAACATCACGCCTGTAATCCCCGAAGAGGCAGGAGCAGAGGAGTGTAGTACACTCCAACGTTGCTCCAGTTACGTTTACGTCAGGTCTCATGAAGCTCATGCGGGAGCTCATGAAGAAGGACCTCGTATAGATCCGAAACTAGTAGGGCTACTCCGAAAAAACATACGTCAGTCAAGCCGGCGTAATTCATATTCACGCACTTCGTAAAATTAGATGTAGGTACCAGTATATGTGTTAAAGTCAAAAATATCTTTAACTAAACTCATCAATGTCATTTTCTAATTTATTGATTTAAAAGTCGTATTAAACTTTTTACGGTGTTTGCTCTACGTTCATCCAGATGTATTAGCAGAGAGTAAAAGATTAATGATCGCTGGTGGAAAAAGGTCCACTCGGCGCCATTAGCGATGTATTGCGAGCGAGTTGACGAGAAGAGTGGAACATTCTAGTCTGCTTGTTATTTATAAATTAATGTTGAAGTATATAGCTTTGAACTATGAATTTATTATTATGTATAGATTTCATAATCTAGGGTACGAATTATCTACGCATGTCGATAGATTGTGATAAAATATGAAATTTGAAAGAAAGTCATCCTGGTGTGGCATGTATTGAATGATGAATATAAAAGAAGCGTGGCAGGTCTGTAAGGATAAAAATATTTGGCACTTGGTATTTTTTGCCTACCACGTGAGGGACTTGGCGTCATGATATTTTTTTTCTACCCTTTTATCGTTTCACTGCTAGAACATGGGTCTCCTCTCAGAATGGGAGGGTTAAGGCCATAGTTTGCCACGCTGGCCAAGTGCGGGTTGGCAAACTTCACACGCCATAGAGAACAATTTTTTTTTTAAATGAACTCTAAGATGTGCAGGTTTTCTCACGATATTTATGTACGTCATGTTAAGCTCAATTTTACAACTTGTGCTCATGATGATATGTTTTTCGGTATTTTTATTCGTTTTCTCTGCTTTAGGAGTTAACTACGGACTGATAAACTATGTACATATTACTCGTATTTATTTTGAGACCTCTCAAACTCTTCCCTTTCATTATCTCGCTTTGCGGGGTCAGAACTATCATTTGCGGTCATTTGATCGCAATAAGTTTGTATTAAAGTTCCATTCGGTCATTTGCTATTAGGGCTACCTTGCGGTTTTTCATTGTAGTTTTATTATAAAATTTTATAGATAGTAACAAAAAATAACAGTAATAAAATTAAGTATTTTAGTGTATACGATACATTTGTGAACTGCTATAGACAAGAACAAATTACAGAGACCATTCCGTCATGAAAAATAGTCATCTATCTATCATAGTAATTAGTAAATAGTATTAGTCTTCATAATCTAGTAGAATCATACTTGGATACTACGTGACTAATGACTGATTAGTGACGTATGTGCTAATTTTTCTAGTTACACTATCTCATAAGAAACAGCGCGGAGTAGCAAGCAGTCGTCCCTATTTTTTGATTTACCTTAGTGACACAGATGATATCAGAACAGTACTTTAATAGGTTAGATATTGGCTGATGGGCCAGTCAGAAGTCTCCGAAACCGGCGTGCATGTATTATATGAAGAAAGTGATGAATGTGGAGGAGGCGCGGCAGGTCTGTAAGGATAGGGATATTTGGCACTCGCTGCTCTCTGCCTACCCCGTAAGGGACCTGGCGTGAAGATATGTATGTATGAATATCATGTATACTTCGATTATTTTCTGATTTATTACTAATCACTTCGCTTTCTTTCTATCGTGCTTACTTTATCATACAAATTTGACCTTTGGAATTCGAAGAGTATATAGGTACTACAGCGGTTTGGCAAACAGGCTTTTTCGCCTTTTGTTATATTTAAAAGTAATGTAATACATTTAATATTGTTAAGTAGATGTTCGTCGGAATTCAATCTGACGCATATGATGTAATATTAGAGCAACATCGTTTACAGATAAATGACTGTGTAGTTTTAAAATAAACACATCAATAAAATTATATGCAGCGGTTGTTTGAAAACAGTCGGTGTAAAAGTTTCCATCGGCAGTGTTTAAATCTTTAATATAAATCAAACGAGAATACTAAGAATACGTTGGGTTAACCTTAGTGCTCCACTGTAAACCAGCCGCCAACGCTAGCCTGCTAATCAACAAGCTTCAGTTTTCGTTCACACATCAAAGAACTTTGGCAAACGCGCAAAGCTTTCACAATTTGACCGATAGATCATTTCCTATTAACTCATCAGAAGTGACAAAATAGCCACGCGAATATGTTTATTTATTTTGCCTAGAAGGAGCAATTTAATACTAAGACTTTCTTTCCTTATTTGTTGAAACGAAGTTTCCTAGTGTTGCGTGTAGTGAGTGTTGAATGGTAAAATTCAACACGTAAAGAAAAAGCGTTATGTGAGCATATGTGACAAGAAGAATCTAGATTCTAGCAAGCACACAGGCACTCATATACCTACAATAGAAGTAGTCAGAGAAAGTTACACGAAGACGACATAACGTTTTTTCCTTACATGACTAAAATATATATATTTTTTTATTTTATTCATTATTGTAAAAGTATTACAATAGGCGGACTTAATGCCAAATTGCATTTTCTACCAGTCAACCCAGGTGATGATAAAAAGTTGAGGTAGGCATTTAATTATATTAAATTGTAAAAAAAAAAAAAAGCGGAGGTCAAAATATAATGTTATATATCCTATATTATATAATATCACAGATAAATAAATACATCAAAAAATGATGTTTATTTTTTTTTAATAAATAAATACAAATATAAATCATCTAAAAGCCTCAGGAACTTCGATCTTTACTGTGTCCACCGACCGAACATGTATTTTTTTTCTTTCTTTTCTTAATTTTCATTCTTTCTTATAATACTTTTATATTCCCAGGAACGGATTTATAATCGGTTTGTGTTTGCTTTCTTTATTTTCACAATACATTTTTATCTTCATTCCAACCAATTTTACAAGATAGCTCCCCTTCGATATCACGACCAATTCAAAATAAGCAGACTCGTACAGTGGTCGCGACGACTGTAACTAACGACTATTTTGACATTAACCCGGTCGGAATTAGTATTAATCGCGTGTCACGAGCGAGCGGCGAGACTTACGCTAATTTTAAGCCAAGTCGCCGGTTGTTCCCGCTGATATATGACATGCAAACTGTTGGTGACCAACTGTAATGTGAACGAGGGTATGAACGATGCGGCTATACGTTTCTTCTAACACGATCATACACATGAACGCAATCAAACAATTCTATTAGGGAACATATTAATTTAATGATCGCCAACATTTCAGTTTACATTTACACTGATACTTAACATCGTAATTACGAATGCGTATTTCTTTCCTGTAATTCTAGACAAGTATAAACAAGAAACAGTGTGATTATTATTATAAAAATAAATTGTATTTACTGATATAGATTTACATGGTATATTTTTCAACTGCGGTAATGGTGAAATTAACGAATAATACTCAAAGAACTGTCGTTATTGATATTAATGAAAACTTACATTCCAATATAAAATAAGAAAACTGTTATCGAAGCCAAGTTAAAACTAAAAACAATACAACATATCTAGGTGGTAGTTGATACCATTATTAACATGAACCAAACTCTGGAAAGCAATATTAAACCAGAAACTAAAGGAAAAATTTATTTATGTAAGGAGTGACTATTTTACTTTTCTTTAAAAAATTCATTCATCTTTAACAAAAGAATTGTAGGTTACGATGTCCATTGTTTCCAATACATAGCTGGACCTCATGACCGGTTTTACGAAATTCTTTACAAAATGTCTTGAGAAAGTAAAAAATGTCCAGTGTTGATAAGCCCTAAATATACAAACAAAATCACGAATGCCATACGTGCAGGTTGTTACTCAGAGCTACTTGAAATAGTATGTTTGAAATTGGTAAGTTCAATTTCAGGAACATTTTCTACAAGTGCAACAACCTCTACTACGAAGTCACTTAAAGATTTATTATCTGAAACAAAGTTATTACTTTCGAGAAATAAAGTTAAGAAAAAAACTTTTTAGACAAATAATTAAAAAAAAATGTGTTTGTAATTACAGTTTCAATATCAATTAATAGCATATGTAATATAGTAACACAGTATATACATTTTAACTAAAATATTTATAAACCAGTGGAATAATGGTGTGAGAATCACAATGCAACCCATTTTTGTTTGTTAATAGCTATGGAGTTTGACACTAAAATAATGTTATTAAAACAATTTAAACATTATATACGTACATAACATTCAAGGCGTGTAAGTGAGATAGATATAATTAAAACATATAAAGTAATTGTAGTATAACAACATGTTGGCTTTTCGTTTTTTATTTAAAGAATACATAGAATGTTATATTTATAGAACTTCTGACACAAAAGAAGTACGTATTTTGTTACTTGTGTGTAAACAGTTATACTATTTATCACCCTGAAGAACAGACTAATGTTACTCTTGAAATTTGTTATTGAAATGCTCGAAGTCTGTTTTAACTTTATGCAAGGCAGTTATTAAAACAATATCATTTGTATTTTTTTTATTTAATCTCGTAACAAACAAGCAAACGGACCAAGTGATGGTAAGAGGTCATCGACGCTTATAGACATTTGCAACAACAGCGGACTTGCCAATATATGTATTGCAGGCTTTAAAGTACATCTTTTCAAATGTTTCTTGACAAACGACGCATTGTCACTGAGACAAAAGTTAAAAACATTTTTTTTCTACACTCCACTTCGCTTGTTTGAAATATAGACATGAAAGCGCTGATTGAAGTACGATACCTATAAATATTATTTACAGCTAGCACCAACATAACAATTATTCTTATTCATTCATTCATTCATACACCGTTTAAAACTTTACATATGTGTAACAGCTTGTGTCATATTATCTGGGTTCTTGCCAATTAAACGTTCATTCTTCCGACTATTAAGCGTTTGAACGTTGTGTTTTTCTGTATTAATAACTCGGCTATTAATAAATGGGCGTTAGAATGGAGTGACAGACCAATTTTTTAAACATACAAAAAAGATCTGGATGGTTATAAGAACTAGGAATAATAAAATTATATATTTGATAAGTTACAGAAATATTTTAAAAGATTTTATCGCCTGCTATTTGAGAAATGTCGGATCTGATGATTAAAGACCAGTTTTGACTGTAAACATTATAAAATATCAAATTTTCAAAAATGCCTTTAATTATCTTTAGCACATAAACATTCGCGTATAAGCGCGTTGAAATCTATAATATTCCAAAAATAAATATATTTAAATATTTTGACGTGTGGGCTGTTACAGTACACGTTGGTACAAAGATGACATTAATACAGAACATTATGATAAAAACGAGTTACGCTAAAGTTAAGCTACAATAAACATTCCATGAAGCATTCGTTCATATCAAGTGCAATATCCGTATACAAATGAACTAAGACTATAAGAGCGTTCTGCGTCGGAAGTAGAAGTCGTCGTCCGCTATTGACTTTACTTTGAGTCTTTCCTAAAGTTGGCATGATTGAACTATTCAAGCATTGACAGAAGTGAATATGCACATTCTAAGAAAACGTTTACAGCCTAGAGATTATAGTATAGAACCTATTACCATTTGAAAAAAAATGATTGTTAGTTAAAATTCAAGGTCACAATGGCACTGAACAATTAAATTCGAGTCCCGATCGAGTAACGAGTATCCGTGGTACTGCTTTGCCTATTTGTAATTCGGC
The DNA here is from genome assembly GCA_018245615.1 of Mimoniades ocyalus. Taxonomy (NCBI): domain Eukaryota; kingdom Metazoa; phylum Arthropoda; class Insecta; order Lepidoptera; family Hesperiidae; genus Mimoniades; species Mimoniades ocyalus. The sequence continues at coordinate 13,572 of DWDV01000843.1, forward strand.
CCGCGTTACGTCCTGAGTGGGCGGGCTCGAGAAGGAATTGGTCCCCGGTTACCACTTATTGGTCCACACCACATGTTTCAATTGATTTCTTAGTTTAATTTAATTTTCTCTAAGTGAGCTGCTCCATTCGTTTCTCTATTTGCTCGGTTTGACTTTACCATTTCATTAGAGTGTGTATTTTGTGTCAGGCACATTCATTTTGTTAAATAATATATTAAATAGGTTGTTGACCTTTATTAACTGTAAAATTAAACGTAACCGGCAAAACGTGGGGGTGTATTACGCTTCTCTGCCTAACTCTTCGGGGATCACAGACGTGATGTGACATTATTTTTGACGTTTAATATGTTGTCTTTCTAAAAACGAAATCCAGATATGTATATGATTCGGTCAAAAGTACTATTAAACGTACGAGTACCTACATAATGAATCAGTAACCAGTAATTGTACCATAATAGTATTTACATATGTACTGAAGTGTTTATATAAAGAATATATATTTGCAAGTGGCGTAGATCAAAAGAATTGTTTATAAGAAAACAAATTGTTTAAGACAATGTAATTTATAAAAGATTGTTTGCAAACGTTTTTCTGAGCAAATGGTCCGTGTTCACAAGTTCTTGCGGGAATTCCACAATATTGGTGTTAGTTTATTTAGAATGCTATTTATATGTTTGCTCAACTCATAGTAACACTTTGTTTTATAAAAATACTAGCGGCCCGCCCCCGACTCCGCACGGGTATTTAAAAAACATTTCAAAAATTATAAATTTTTAACACACACACACACCCTTCTTTTTTCATCGAGGGTTACTAAGAAAGAGTACCCTACATTATAAAGAAAGTTATTATTTTTTAATATATTTTTTTATAAATTTATTTTTCGCCTATGTTCTTCAGGGATACTGTAGGAATCCAATGGTGAAATAATTTTTCAAATCAGTTCAGTAGTTTCAGAGCCTATTAGAGCAAACAAACAATCAAATCTTCAGTATGTATTTATCTGTTTATTTATTTTTATTTATTCTTTCTTGTACACCATTAAAAAGGTAATACAAAAGGCGGACTTAATGCCTAGTGGCATTCTCCACCAGTCAACCCTTGGAGATCGTAGAAATTGTACAACTATACTGGTAGGTGCAATAGAAGGAGAAGTATGGTAACTGGTGACTAAGTATGTTAAAATAAATGATAATAATATAATAGGGAATATACAGTACAATATGTGCCCGATGCGTGGCAATAGGCTCACCACCTGTTCCATAGTGGGACGTAAACGTAACCGGTGAAACGTGGGAGTGTTCTGCATTCCTC